>JAODVO010000018.1:5563185-5578697 GCA_025400055.1 Notarius lentiginosus
CCTTGCCGACAAATTCTACCCCAAATCTCAATGCGGGTTCAGAGCTGAGCGATCCACCATCAACATGGTCTTCTCCATCAGGCAACTGCAAGATAAGTACAGAGAACATAAGAAACCTCTGTATGTGGCCTTCATTGACCTGACCAAGGCATTTGACCTTGTGAGCAGAAAAGGCCTGTTCGTCATCCTGGCCAAGATCGTCTGCCCTCCAACCCTGTTCAGCATTGTCAAGTCTTTCCATGAGGACATGAAGGGGATCATCAGCTATGCCAGCTCCACATCTGCACCATTTGACATCTGCAGTGGAGTGAAGCAGGGTTGTGTACTTGCGACAATGCTGTTCAGCATTTTCTTTGCAGTCCTGCTCAAGCACGCTTTTGGAACAGCCACAGAAGGCATCTATCTCTGCACAAGATCTGATGGAAACTTATTCAACCTCTCCAGGCTCAGAGTGAAGACCAAAGTGCAGACCAGATGTCTCAGAGACTTTCTGTTTGCTGATGATGCAGCTGTTGCCACTCACTCCCACAGCAGGAGCTACAATCTCTGATGTCCTGCTTCACTGATGCCTGCAGAGAATCTGGCCTCACAATCAGCCTGAAGAAGACACAGGTGATAGGTCAAGACATTGAACAGCCACCATCCTTTAGCATTGTTGACTACGAACTGGAAGTCGTCCATGATTTTGTGTACTTAGGGTCAGCAATTTCGGACAACCTGTCACTTGAAAATGAGATCAACAGACGTATTGAAAAAGTGACCACAACCTTTTCTTGACTAACAAAGAGAGTCTGGTCAAATGGCTGACTGACAGAGCACACCAAAATCCAGGTTTACCCAGCTTGTGCTCGGAGTACCTTCCTCTACGGCAGTGAGACATGGACCCTGCGTTCAAAGCAAGAGCAGAGGCTGAACTCTTTCCATATGCGCTGTTTGAGACATATCCTGAGCATCACCTGGAAAGACAGGGTCACCAACAACACAGTACTGGAGAGGACACATACCACCTCCACATTCACCCTTCTCAAGCAGAGGTGCCTGCACTGGTTGGGTCATGTCTCTCATGTGGAAGATGGCTGGATCCCCAAAGACCTCCTGTTCGGTGAGCTGACATCTGGAAAAAGGCCAAAAGGACAGCCCCAGCTGTGCTACAAGGACATATGCAAGCATGACCTCAAGGCTGCTGCCATCAGCACCAGTACCTGGCAGCTGCTTGCCTCAGACAGAAGCACCTGGAAACAGGTGGTGCACAAGGGCCTCGTCAACAAATGAGACCACACTGAGGCGCCAAGCAGATGACAAGAGGTCTCACAGAAAGTCTCGCTCCCAAGACACCAGTTCTGCTCCCACCTTTTGCTGCATGAGATGCAGCAGGGTCTGCCACTCTCGCATCGGACTTTATAGCTACAGAAGACACTGCTTGGAAACATCCACTGGTGCATATCCATAATTCCTTGGAATTGACAGCTGCCTATTACTATTCCAATTAAATTTAAAGGTACGACTAGCACTGTTTTTGCCATCTAAACTGGTCCTATTGCAAGAGGATAGTGATAACCACAGCAGTGTTTTTTATACTTTTCCTCATTAAATCCATTTGGTCCAGGTGATCACCTAATCAGTACCTCATTAAGTAAAATGAGGTGTGGTTGTGTTGGAATTCCAGCACAGAAACTGGAATGAAATGGCTGCCATATGCAGAAATGTTAATTTAAGAATAAAATGAAGTGGTCTCTTAATTTCTATCTATCTATCTATCTATCTATCTATCTATCTATCTATCTATCTATCTATCTATCTATCTATCTATCTATCTATCTCACACACACATTTGCACTTCTAACCTTGCCTCAGTCCTCACTATTGTTTGTAATTCTTCATTATTCATGAGGGAAATATAGATCTGCCAGTTTACCTGCCAGCATGTTTTTGGGAAGGTGGGAGAACACCCGTACAGACACGGCTAATGCTTGCACATAAATTCAAAACAGTAATCTGAGCTCTGGATCAAACTTGGCCCCCTGGAGTTTTGAGGTGGCAATGCTACCTGTGGCACCACGATGTTGCCTGTTTGTTATTGCAGATTATTAGTATCATTATTACAGCTCTCCTTGACAGGGTGCACAGGGTGGAAAGCAGAGCTAAATCAGATTAACCGAATCAGAATGGCAATCAGAAGTTTGTTCTTGTCTAGAGCGTATTTCTCTCTTTCCTCAGCACCTACCATTACAGAGATGTGCAGAATGCGCAGCTCTTCCTCTGCTGCAGTGTCGCTAGCTGGGTCTTCAGTAGTGTCCACGCCTGCAGCATTCTGATTGCCATCCTGATGGTGGATGTGGAAAAGCAGTGTCCCATTTTCCAGCCACTGCTGCCTCCAGCGCACCAAGGCTATGTCCTCCGAGCTCCCAGAAATCTCTGCAAAAACACAAACATATTGCTGCTCTTAATTATTTCTGTACAATAGATAGATTGCAGTTTCCTACACAGCCAGCCCAAAACACTTTGTATGGTCCTCATAATGGAAAAAATGGTCATGTAGAATGAAAGGTCAACTGCAACTAGAGGTAAAATACAAAAAAAAAAGTTGTAGAAGATTACAGATAGCTCCAAGTTTTGTACTGAGATTATTAGCCATTACCTGCTCAATAAATAATCAAAAGAACTTTTAAATCTGTCCTCAGGAAACTAGTGCCATAAAGGCATTATAGACTTGTTCTCTGTTCAACTCTATTAACCCCTTGGCTGCCACCCATAATTAATTGTAATGTGCTGGGCATATAGGATAAAAATAGGTCAAAATTGGGATATTTTGATAATCTTTCTTTAACTTGTTCAGAACTTTATATTTTTAATATTTGGATATAAAAATCACAAAAAAACACTGTTGTAGAGTAAAAATAACTTTCGTAATCAAAAACAACTTCAAAAACATCCAAAATAACCAAGACAACAGGTCTCGTCAATGAGAACCTGTCCATGAACTACTACTACTTGAAAGCACAATGTACACCAAGGGTCCATGTATTCTAAGTAACTGGGTACCATTTTTATGATGGTCTTTGGTATGACCCGACCATGAATAGAACTCGCAATCTCCCAATCAAGAGGTGGACACACTAACTACTAGGCCAACTTGCGGTAATATGCCACTGTGAAGTGAAAGTAATGTGACATGCAAGGTACATAAAATGAGATGTTTATGACGAGTACCATACGTCATAAGGCACAGCGGTAAAAGATTTCATGACGTACATGACTCGTACAAGGGCATTGAAGAGGTTATCAAATCTTAATCAAGTATTAATAACTGTAATAACATCTGTATGTGATGATTTCACTGAAGTCAATGTTTGTGTGGTGCAAATATATAATGTAGTCTCCGGTTGATAAATTGTGTTACATGCCTGTTGCACTTTAGCTTAAACAAATCTCACACTAATATTCACTATTAGATGTGCATGCGCCTACAAACCTTGATCAGCAACATGGCATACTACATTATTCTTGGACCTAAGAGCTACAGAAGTTTTAAAATGTCCTCAACCTTCACTAAGAATTATTGGAGCAAGGTGTGATAAATCTGAATTCCACAGAGATCTCGAAGACTGAAGGCATTTGGATCCTTCAAAGCACTGAAAATATGGGCAGGAATCCTGAGTGCTGTCTGGTGTGACAAAGAAAAAAAATGGCTGTAAATATAACATGGTTAAGGTACAAAGCATATAATTATAAAGCATTAGGAGGCACAAGGTAATAGTTCTCCATGTAGAAGGGGGTTCTGCAGTCAGAGAGGGCATGGACATCTTTATGCCTTAGCTAAATGTTGCTGAATAATGGCACACAGTGTGTTGTTAGAAGAGCATGCTTTCAACACAAAATGTGAAAACTGAACTATGATTAAACTGGAGATGTGAAGAATGCAACAGATTTAAAACCATTTTACATAATCTGAAATAACACATATGATCCTGTTCTAGATAGCACTTATCTAGAAAGGCTTTGAAGCATATGTTGTCATTTATGAAGGCAGTATGTGTAAAATTTGTGCATTTGTTTGGGTTTTGTGTAATAACTGACAATAATTACACTATAATAATTATTGTGTGATTTATGAAATGAAGAAATCTGTCTCACTCACACTTTTTTTGTTCAGAACCATAACTGTTTTACACCCCTACTTGGGTACTGAAAAACTCCTTGGTAAGTCAGGCTTTTCAAAATGACTCAAGCTTGCGCTCAACCAATGCAAATGAAGACACTCATGCATGCTTGCTCTTCCCCTCCCCACACTCCCACAGGCCTGTTTTGCGCTGACACTTTTATTAATGATGGTACATATGGGGGAAATGTTCAAACAAAGCCAAACAATTACTGCTGCAAACAATTACTATTCTTCTGTTTGGTCCTTGCTTATCCATGCTGCATTCACAGATTTCTCTGAAATTTGCAAATTAGTCAAATGTCTGTTGGATTTTCTTATTCTGCTGACAAAGTATTATTTCATAAAAGAATATATGACTTAATTAAAGCTGATTTAAAAATCCAATGCAACATTTCATTACAAATACATCTCTCAAATTACAAATTTGCATCTTGCTCTAAATGTCAATATTATACTATAAAACTTCTAGCAGTCAGACATTCAGGAAGAACATGATATGACCAGACAGAGTAATTTATGGGTATTTTCATGCAGCTTTGTATAACACAGATAGCTTATTTCAGTGTTTCAGTGTGTATTTATGTACTGTACTAAAATCATCTACAGGAACAACACGCAGGGCTGAACGGCCTAATTTTTTAAACCGTGATTAGGATCATATGGTGGCACATCAATGTAAAAAACAGAGAATGCTAAAACGCCTGTAAAATGTTCCTATTTCACATATGTAAATATCTCACTTCCAACTTGGATATTTACACATGCAAAATGTTAAAGCATGCATGATTATATTTTTGCCAAAGTAACAGAAATTCCAATACAACAAAAATGTTTTCTCAAGAACAAACATATCTCTACATTTAAAAAAAGAAGCATTCACATTTGAGAGATGGCTTTATTACAAACTACATTTTCCTCATTTAGACAACCAAGCAGTTGAAGGTTAAGGGCCTTGCTCCAGAAGTGGGAACTTGGCAGTGCTGGGACTTGAACACACAACCTTCCTATCAGTATTTCAACAGTTTAAACACTGAGCTACAACTGCCCATATTCTGCCTAATTAAGGCTAATTAACTGCTTACAAGCTGTATAGCTTTTAGGCTAAAAGCAGAAACATTTCGTTATTTCATACTGACCACTATGACAATTAAATGTTCTATGTCACAATCAGAGCAGGATATTCATCCCATCCAGTCCATGGTGATCATATGCACCACCCAATGGGTCACTGTGCCTTTCCTCCAAGGCACAAGTATTGCTCTGAGGATTGGGTGTCTGCCATCCACTGTAAATAACTGTACAGCAAACATGCCACTCACAGTTTGGCACGATCCGCAGGCTCACCTTCATTTTGGCATTGAAGGTCAATTGACACCAATTCTCAAAGTTGGGTGATATAACCTTGGGCAGAAATCTTAAATTCAACCACAAGGTGACCTCACCATGGATAGTTCTGACAAGATTATTACTAAAATTATAGAACACTTTTAGCAAATGTGATTGCTTGCAAAATGCTTTTTAAAGAGATACCAAGACAGCAATGTGTAAACGTTCAAAAAGGAGGCCATGAAGGAGCAAAGGGAAGGTCCCACACCAGGCAGATGTAGGTGCATTTCCCCTTTTAGAAAGGAAATAATAAGGCTAAAGAGATGCTATCCATGGTGCTGTTCTGTGTAGTGTTTGTTGCCACAATCACTTTTGAAGTAGATGGTGATTGTCCAGAAGTCCTTGAAGAAAAGAGAGTATCTTAAAAGGTCATAGGCAAGGGTCAGAGGTGGAATGCAGAATATCAACTTTATTTTCTACAAGAACAACCCAAAAAGTGAATTCAATCTTCCTGGTGTCTAATTTGTACTCTAATATTTAATAAAATGGTTAAAATATACTGGTTTGCGCAAGTTCTGAAGGTTTGTTTACATCTCACTGACGCGCACTTTTACCACTGGTGGCAGTCATCGTGACGTCCTTCAAGACAAACAGACTGGGAGCAGTTCTGTGTTTACTTGCGAACCGAACACACGTGTATGGACTTTGGTCATGAGAGGTTGTGTAAAATGTCTGAAAGCGATTCTGAAGTAGGAACTCTCCAAATTGAATATTGAGAGGTGAAACCATATTTGTATGAACCTATGGCCATTGCGAAGCCATAGTGGATATAAGTAATGATTATTTGACAGTGCATCGGTAGGCCACATTAGCCTGCCATCCGCGGTATTTCCCAGTGTCAATATATCGGCCTGACATCTCATCTCGTCTATCAATGATTTTTTTCAACTACCAAGCATTTAAATGAAAAAGGTAAACATGTTTACCTTCAATCTTTTCCTTTTTGCTTGAGCGTTGCTGGTCCGTTTCTTCTTTGACTATTTGATTTTGTGCTTGAATTTTGTCAGAACAGAGTCAGGTTTGAGCCTTCTCTGTCCGACACTGACACCTAAACTCTCCAACAGATGGGGATTCTTCAAAAATGAATCTTCATCGAAGTGATCGGAGCACAGAGTGGTGTATTTACCCGGCTGCCAACCCTCTCATTTCACGCACACAATCCACTCTCTCTGCCTCTTCTCCTCTTTTGGAAAAAGGTAAAAACTTCTTCCTGAACCGGTCCTGTTGTTACAGTTCACTGCACAACAATAAGGCATGTTTTTTCTTTGGAAATTCCTGAACGCACGTCTGCGCTCGAGCCGAACGGCAATGCGAGTAAACGGAAGTGGACTCCACTCAAGCCGTTTGTTTTTCTTGAATGACGTCACACGCTGAGTGGTCACAAAAATCGCCACCGCGATCCACGCTAACTTTTTTTTATTTTAATTATTACTTCTTGGGACCAGAAGAAAATTACAGAGGGTTTTTTAACATAAGTTTCAAATGTGCATAAATTGAAAACCGTTGCCTATGAGCTTTAAGTTGAAACTCTTCTCCTTTACTTTTCTTCCGTTCACAGAACCAGAATGACTTCATGGTCATCTGTAATGTAGCTAAAATCTTAGAGTTGGTGGTGCCTCTGATGGACCATCCCAGCGAGACCTTTCTCACCACCATTGAGGAAGACTTGATGAAGCTCATTATCAAATATGGAATGACGGTCAGTCAGGGTTCATGCCCCAAAAAAATCCCCCCTCAAAACTATAACTTGCTTCCAGCTATTTTCATCTCATGGTGTTTCCAACCATTTCTGTTTGCAATTCAGTGCTCTTGTTTTTCAGTTGCCTTTAATGTTTGTTTGTTTGTTTGTTTGTTTGTTTGTTTGTTTGTTTGTTTGTTTGTTTGTTTGGCCCTCCCCAGGTTGTGCAGCATTGTGTAAGCTGTCTTGGGGCAATAGTGAACAAGGTCACTCACAACTACAAGTTTGTCTGGGCTTGTTTTAACCGGTACTATGGTAAGAGTTTTATTCTTAAGACAGCTCTTGATTCTGTGCTAATTCAAGCAAAACGAACAGGCAGTCCCTTATTCTTATCCATATTATTTAAAAAAAAAAAATGCTAATGTGGCCTTCAAATGCATCAAGACGACACTAATGTCCAACGTAGCCAAGCTTTTGTTAATGGCGAGGAGTTGTGTTGAATAACTGGGTCGTGGATATTGTTGGATGATGGAAAAAAAATAATAATGTACTTAATGTCCTCAGGGGCACTAAACAAGCTAAAGACCCAGCACCAGGAGGACCCGAATAGCATGGTGCTGGTGTCCAACAAACCGGCGCTGCTGCGGTCTCTCTTCACTGTAGGAGCTCTGTGCAGGCACTTTGACTTTGACCGAGAAGAGTTCAAAGGAAATAACAAGGTCTGCTATTTGCTCTTGTACCGGCCACATGAGTTTCAACTTGACTTAAAAAAAAAAAAAATTAAAAGTCGTTGATGTTTTATTGATTGTTCCCAGGTTGTCATAAAGGACAAGGTGTTGGAGCTGCTTCTGTATTTCACCAAGAACGAGGACGAGGAGGTGCAGACGAAGGCCATCATCGGCTTGGGTAAGCAAATCATTTGGGATTGGAAGGCTGTGTTCTAAGCCCTGTCAAGCTGCCATCTTCACGTCCTTGTGCAAGGGTGTTTTTTTTTATTCTAACAAATGTTTTCCTTGTTCCTCAGGTTTCCTGTTCATCCAGCACCCAGGCCTAATGTTCGTCCCTGACGTGAAGACCCTGTACAACGGCCTCCTGTCAGACAGGAAGAAGTCTGTGAACCTGAAGATCCAGGTGCTGAAGAATCTACAGACGTACTTGCAGGAAGAGGACTCGCGAATGCAGGAAGCTGACAGGGAGTGTGAGTGTCCGTGTCTCCCACAGCCAAAATTCTCCTCTGTGTTTGTCAGCCACATTTTAACCCTGACTGTTGTTTCTCTGCAGGGAAGAAGCTGTCCAAGCAGGAGGATCTGAAGGAGATGGGTGACATCTCGTCGGGTATGAGCAGCTCCATCATGCAGCTGTACCTCAAGCAGGTCCTGGAGGCCTTCTTCCACACGCAGTCCAACGTGCGTCACTTTGCCCTCAACGTCATCGCTCTTACACTCAACCAGGGTCTCATTCATCCTGTACAGGTACGCACAACTTAACCAGTGCCTATAGTCTGAAATACTTCTTCTCGGAGTTTTGATCTAGTGAGTGAGTAACCCTGATGGTATTTTTGTGTAGTGCGTCCCTTATTTGATTGCCATGGGAACCGATCCCGAGCCCACAATGAGGAACAAAGCAGACCAGCAGCTGGTGGAAATTGATAAGAAGTACACAGGATTTATTCACGTGAGTGACATTCAGTCTATAAATTTACACCAACTAATAATTATTATATCGATTGAGCATCAAAATGCGAAGAACTCATCCTCTGATCTTTTGAAAATCAGATGAAGGCTGTGGCGGGGATGAAGATGTCCTACCAAGTCCAGCAGGCCATAATGGCATCCCGGGATATGATCATCCGGGGTTTCCGTCAAGACGAGTCTAGCTCGGCGCTGTGTTCGCACCTTTTCACCATGGTGCGGGGAAATCGGCAGCACCGGAGAGCCTTCCTCATCTCACTGCTCAATCTGTTTGATGATAGTGCGGTGAGTCAGTTTGTTAGATTAGGCCGGAGCATTTCTCATCTCTTTATAAAGACGACCTTGACTCGAGCTGGAATCATTTCTGGATAGAAGAGGTCGCTTCCAGTTTTCTCCTGAAACAGAGCTGGGCGAGATTTAAATACAACAATAATTATTTTAAAAGGGAAAAAATAATTTTTAAAGGCTATTTCCAGCAGAGTTGTCATGGTTTCTCATTTTTCCTGCCTTGCTCTCATCCCATTTCACATCATCCTTCTACTTGCATCTCTGATCATTTGTGGATGAATGCACCTGATTTATTATTTTTTTTGGTTGAATTCCAAGTCGACATGAATCATGCAGTGCAAATATTTCTTTGTAAACACCTCACATCTGCACTTTTCGAAAATGCTGGTAGTTGTATTTATCGACGTGTATTTGGAGGCAAAAAATAAAACGCGGAATAATTATCCAGGAGACTTGATTAGATTTCTGAACTCGAGTTACACCTCTAATCTGACGCATTCTTTCAATAAGATTTATAATAATTCACCTTGACCAAGTCCTGAACTGGAATGTGTTCGAGATAACATGAGCCCAGCTGCTTTGATTAAACTTGCCAAACTGCATCTGCTCCCTTACAGAAGACGGAAGTGAACATGCTGCTCTTCATTGCCGACAACCTGGCGTGTTTCCCGTACCAGACCCAGGAGGAGCCTCTTTTCATCATGCATCACATCGACATCACGTTGTCAGTGTCCGGCAGCAACCTCCTGCAGTCTTTCAAAGAGGTGAGCTCCTGTTTGTGTCCCATCTGTCTTTTTTTTTTTTTTTTTTTTTTCCTTCTTCTTCTTGGTTGTGTCTTTCTGTCTCACACATGCCCACTTTTCTCCGTTTAGTCTTTGCTAAAGGACTCGAGGCAAAGGGAAAAGAAGAAGAAAAAGAAGGAACGGGAAAAGAAATACGGCTCGGAGGAGGAAGATGAGGACGACGAGGATCCTGAGAGCAGCAGCGAAAGCAGCAGCGACGAAGACGACGAAGTCGTCCATAGGTCGAAGAAGGCTAAGCGGGCTGCGGTGAACTCCGATTCAGACTCGGACCTCGAGGCTGACGACGTGGACAAGGTCATGGACCGTCTTCCGGACAACCCCATGCCTCTGCTTGATTTTGCCAACGCCTCTCAGGGCATCCTGCTCCTCTTAGTGCTCAAACAGCACTTAAAGAACCTCTATGGCTTCTCCGACAGGTATCCATCGCACACTCATCCAGCTCCGAATGCTATTTTTTTTTTCTCCCCCTCCAGGATATTTGCATGCCTGCTTTAACAATTTTACTGAATTTTGAAAAAAAAAAGCTCACACAGGTATCCCTGATTTAGATCCTTTTATAAACCCATGTGTCTGTTCACAGCAAAATCCAGAAATACTCGCCAACGGAGTCGGCGAAAGTATACGACAAAGCGGTGAACAGGAAAACCAACGTGCATTTTAACCCACGGCAGACGCTGGACTTCCTGACCAACAGTCTCTCCAACGCCGAGCTCACCTACGAAGTCAAGAGAAGGATCGTCAGGCAATACTTGGACGTAAGTAATCCATCCCAGTGCCAGGTTTATTTTTAGACTCGTACGTCCGACGGAGCACAAAAAAAACGTATCTGGCGTTTCCTGCTAAAATCCACATCTGAGGATCATCACCGGGAGCCGAGCATTATACACTGAAAGCACACGTTCATTCACACACCGTTCGAGGAGGTATCTCATCTCGTCTTTTATTATTGTATTCTTTCGTAACGTGCTTCAAAAATGCTTTCAGTTTGATGAGTGACTGGTGTAGATCCTGAGGATTTGTCAACAACACTGACTTCCTCATGCTCTGCAGTTTAAGGTACTGATGGAGCACTTGGATCCTGACGAAGAGGACGAGGAAGGTGAGGCGTCGGCTAGCGCCCATGCCAGAAACAAAGCCATCACTGCTCTGCTGGGAGGCTCCAGCCCGAAAAACAACGCTGCCGACTCGTACGATGAAGACAGCGATGGAGATGAGAAAATGCCTGGAGTAAGTCCTGTCGGCACTTTGAGAAAAATCTAGAATTGTTTTAATCTTGAAGTTGCATCTCAAGTATTTCAAGTTGTAGCAAATGTTCATTGTTAACTTGTGATGGATATATATATTTTTTTCTCTCCAGTCGTCACGGAGATCCAAGAGAGGCGGAGATTCCGCAGATGCATCAGGTCACATGAACGAAACGGTAGAAGCCATGGACGTCATCGCCATCTGTTGCCCCAAGTACAAGGACCGGCCGCAGATAGCTCGCGTTATCCAGAAGACGAGCAACGGTTACAGCGTGCACTGGATGGCTGGCTCGTACTCCGGCACTTGGGCCGAGGCCAAGAAACGGGACGGACGCAAACTGGTGCCTTGGGTGGACACTATCAAGGAATCAGACATCATTTACAAGAAAATCGCCTTGACGAGCGCGCACAAGCTGACTAACAAAATGGTGCAGACTTTACGCTCACTGTACGCAGCCAAGGAGGGGACTTCCAGCTAATCCGACTCCAGTTACTCCACCAGGAACTCTCAGCAGCCAAACTTTATTGGGATCCAACATTTTCTAACTCGGACAGTGTGGCAAGAGTACTCATGGACTCACAAAAGCTCAAGATTGGCTGTCTAAAGAGTGAGGAGAGGGAAAGGAAGGAAGGGGGGAAGCATTTTAAAAGTCGTGAGGACCTGCAGGAAAGCATTCTGTGGACACATTTTAAGTTAAACAGGACAAACGCATCTAGAAGGAAATGTTTGGAAAATGTGTGGGAGCTCCTTCGCTGTTGTGCAGCAACTCAGTTGTGTGATTTTTACTCCCACTGTATCATAGTTTAACAGAAAAAAACAATAAACACAAAAACAAAAATGTTTATATCTCTGACGAAAAAATCTGTTTAAAAAAATAAACTTAAAGTGAATGTTGGAAATTAGTCTGTTGATGTTCTTAATAAAGTGTTCTTGGAGTTAAACCTAGCACCGGATGGATTTCTTTAGCTTAGCTCAGTGTCCAGGGAAAGAAACTTTTAAATATTTCTTCTGCTTTGTTTTACTCCCTTTTTTTTTCCCCTTTCTTTTTTTTTTTTTTAAACTCATGCTGTACAATGGAGTCTCCTGGACATAATTTATTCTGTTCAAAGCAGAGCATGCAGTATCTGTGGCCTACATGCAGGGGGAGATTAATTTTTTTTCCTTTTTTTTTTTTTTTGTAAATGTAGATTTTGATGTATTAGGTCACCCTAGAAAGAAAAAAGGGATCCCCAGCACTTCTGGCGGAACAAATACTGCAATAAATTTTTTTACTTCTCTTTGTTACTTGTCTTGTTTGCATTTGACTTCTATTATTTAATTTTTTTTTTAAATCAAATCAAATAGGGCTTAGTCTTTTTGTATTTTAAAATCACACTTTGATTTTGTTTCGCGTCCAACTTCAGAGGAGAACATCATGACAGCATGCTGGAGGGATTTTCTACAATTTTTTTTTTTTTTACTTTTTGCCTTTTTAATAAGAGATGCTTGGGTTTTGTAATAATGTGTGAATAGATGCAGGATGAAAATGACACAGTATATCTATAATGGAAACCTCCAGAGTTCTTTCCCAGACTTTCGCACATCACTAGAGCAGGGAAGAAAATTTACTTTAAATAAAATAAATCTATAGACTCCCTCGATAGCCACTGTTCAACGCTGTAAATATGACTTTTAACCCATAAATGCTCAACTAAATTATTTGATTATATTCCATCTCGTCTTGAGTGACCTGAATAAAGAAGTCAGCCAAATCAAAAAATATAATTGAAATACAAAAGAAATCAATGAGTAAAAAAAAAAATTGAATTACCCTCTAGTGGCCTGTAGTCCATCTTCATCTTTTTTTTTTTTGCACTGAAAACAAACCAGACACAAGCAAAATTAATTTACAGATACAACTTGCACTAAACTATTTCTGGGTGACCTTTTTTGAGGCAAAATCAGTTCCTGGATTTCAAATATTATGAAAAGGGTGCTTTTGATTTCCTGTTGTCAAAGATCCTTGCCTTTAGGGAAGCAAAGAATAAAAGACGAGTGAAGAACTTTTGCGATTAATACAACATTGTGTTCTACAACATGAGCAGTGTTCAATTTCAACTTCTACAGTAAAATAAAGCCAGGCTTGGGATCTGATTATAATAATTCGTTCATGGATAGGAATCAATTTTTCATTTTCTCTGGCCCTTCATGGACATCCTAAAGTTTGCTGTGGATGATACCTGAATAGCACTTGCTAAAAACAGTGTTCAAGCCTCCATTATACAGTAGAGAACTTCACCTGGGCATTATACAAGAGCGTTAAAGCTAAAAGTCTTCTGAAATAAATAAATAAATTATCCTGATGCTTAATATCTTTTAAATGCACTTAACTCTATAGTAGTCTGGAGTTGTAGAAGAATAATGAAAAATATATATTTTCACAAATTCTCACCTCACAAACTGTTCCTCATGTCCTCTCAGGGAGTTTTTCCTTGTCGCTGTCACCTCTGGATGGTTAATGAGGGATAAGTCAGCATCTTCACTCACTGGCCACTTTACAAGGAACACCCAACCACCTGCTGTTTGCTTTATGCAGTTATCTCGTCAGCTGATCCCTTGACAGCAGCACGATGCATCAAATCAAGAGCTTCAGTTAATGTTCACTTCAAACATCAGAATGGGAAAAATTGTGATTTCTCAAAGCGTGGCATGGGTGTTGGTTTGAGTATTTCAGAAGCTGCTGATCTCCTGGGGTTTTCACACACGACAGTCTCTCGAGTTTACGCAGAATGGTGCGAAAACTAAAAAACATCGAGTGAATGAGCGACAGGCCTGTAGGTAGAAACAAACATCTTAAGAGAGGTCAGAGGAAAATGGCCAGATTGGTTCAAGCTGCCAGAAAGGATATAGCAACTCTTTACAGCCATGGTGAGCAGAAAAGCATATCAGGTTCCACTCCTGCCAGCCAAGAACGTGCTCCTATTAAAGTGAGTGGAAATACAGATATCTATAAATAAATAAATAAAATTGGAGTGTTCATGATTACAGCAGCAGCTCTTAGGGACAAATCTACAGTATCCGGGTGAGATTATTGACTGGGATGAGTTTAGGGCTTACTTTTGATTTATTATTATTTTTTAAAGTGTAAATCTTTATGAACAAACAAACTTCAGACTATATGTACGGAACACTGATTGTAAATATTTCATCAGTCTGTAGCACCGTTACAGCTATAATAGCAGGTAATGCCACTTTAAATATTTGACCCGGAACCGGAAGTACGAAAGGTATTGTTTCCAGGAACATTACTGCACGCGAGCTTGGCGGGACGGTCTAGTTTCAATTCTCACTCGGCTGTTTCTTTATAAAACTGTAAGTTATGACTTCGGTGTGTGAGAAAATAATTTATGTGAAGACATATATATATATATGAGAGTTTTATAAATATGTTTTGTGTGATTTTTATTTTTACACAGTTATCATGTTAGTGAAACTCTATGACTGTTTGAAAGAGTTAGCCGTGTTGCTAACTAACCAAACTGAACTATGCTAAGCTAACTGGAACCGTTGATGAGAGCTGTGATCTACATCAGCAACGTTAGCATAAGAGCATTAATTGCGTCGTAGCGTTGTTTATTTTTTACTTCACGCACTTTTCGGGTGTAGTATCGATAGCAAAACTTATCCGGCATGTCGACGGGTTGTTCTGTACGTTTGCTTAAATGTTAACATTCCTCTTCAGGCTTAAGAATGTAAGTGGAAATTGTGATCAAATATCGCGATATTTCAACCCGAGAAAGCTAGAAAATATCGCGATATTACAACTAATGTGCTCGAACACCGCAACTATCAAACTAAAGCGTGTTGAATTACAAGGACACTGATGATAAAGTAGCTCACAGAAGTAGTAAACACTTAATATTTGTCTGTTGTTGGATGTTATGTTTGTAGATATTTTGAAAATAATTTTATATTCGTCTTGCTATGAAATTGAAGGATGATCTAAGTCAATGCCAAATTGTTCATAGATCTTGAGAGGGAAAGGACATTTTAAAAGTGAAGAAAATTTAATTTTAAAAGCAACTGTTGTGGTCTTCTTCTTCTCTTCTTAAATAAACACATTTTCAGACTTTTGGGAAATAATGACTTAAAGATGAAAAATAGTTACAGACTGTATTAATGGGACATATGGGTGGCACGGTGGTGTAGTGGTTAGCGCTGTCGCCTCACAGCAAGAAGGTCCGGGTTCGGGCCCCGTGGCCGGCGAGGGCCTTTCTGTG
>JAODVO010000018.1:5587553-5601826 GCA_025400055.1 Notarius lentiginosus
CCACGGGGCTCGAACCCGGACCTTCTTGCTGTGAGGCGACAGCGCTAACCACTACACCACCGTGCCGCCCCCGATTGCCATATCATTCCAATTTAGATTAATTTCGAGATTTGCCAGCTTCATCAGTGATGGAGATTATTCCATATGATTTCGAACCAACGTGGAAAGACGGCATGATGAGGACTCGTCCATCACACTGTTATTTACGTCGTTACTGTCGCACAATTAAAACGTGCCAGATCAGGCGGCTGGTGGGTCTTCAAAATAATAAATACATTCATTTATTTTTGTGATTTAAATCCATATTATACTGAGCGCATTTCCAACATAATCCTCACTAAGGTTTCGGACAGCACTACAAAATGGTGTCGTGATTATATAGTGAGTAGGGAGCGATTTCGGACACGGAAAACTTTTGGCTTGATCACGTCAGCGTTCAAAAGAGGGCGCGGGCGTCTTTTGACAACGTTGGCGGATGTCAGTCACTTTGATTTCCGTTGTGCGTTTTACTTCCGTCCTACGATGTCTCGCACAAGTCTCGACGAATCTCGTTTACGCCCATTGCTTTGACATATGGACTGATTATATCTTACAGAGCATATTTCACTCATAACTTGCTCTAGCAGCGACAAAATGGCAATCAAAAACGCATTCTGATATTTAATAAAATGAGAGAAAAAGAATTTTGATTGATAAAAAAAATTTGGTTTCAGTTCTCCTTTAAGTTCTTTGATTTAACTGTGCGACTGACTGTTCTGCGTCAGGTTTATGATTTGGGAGCTGATGGCCACGGAATGAGCCGAGTTGCAGCCATGTCTCAGAACGCTATTGTTTCAGCTGCTGGGAATATCGCCAGGTAAGACCGTGCAATTTGTATTTGAACACGCTTCATTCAGTTTTTAAGTTCAACTTTTCAACACGTGCATCGTTGCTTGTGTGTCTTTTTTCAGGACAATTGATCGTTCTGTCTTCAAACCCATCGTCCAGATTGCCGTTATCGACCGTTCAGAGTCGTCAGATTGCCAGCTCTTGGCTGTAACGCATGCTGGTGTGAATCGATATTGATGATCGTTCTAAAGAACACATCACCTCTGTGTGCTCCATAGTAACTGTGGTGTTTTTACGCACTTTACAGGTGTACGCCTGTACTTCAGCACCACTCCGTTCGCTCCACCTAACGCCAGGCAGAGCACTTCCCGACCCAGCCTCATGGCTCTGGTTCACGTTCGGCTGCCTCCTGGATTCTCAGCCTCGTCCACCCTGCAAAAACCTGCCAAAGTGCACAAGGCGCTCTACAACAAGGGTAAGCTGACAATCACGCACACACACACAAAGCAGTGAGGTTTATTTTCATACAGTGTAGCCCCGTATCAAGATTTTTAAAGAGAAACGGTGATTTCTTACAGCTTTACATTTTTAAAGGTGAAAATCTGTTGCACTAGCACACTTTCGAAGATGCGTATTCTTATTTCCGTAGCTTTTCAACTTGTATATCCAAATATTCGGAGTATGTTCTCAGACCCCTTTTTTCACACCTGTAAATTGAGCAGCTTTTTTTTTTTTTTCTTTCTGCCTTTCTCTTTGTTAGGCGTTCTGTTGATGGCAGCCTCAGAATCGGAGGACAGCGATGTTCTGTGGTGTATAAACCATGACTCCTTCCCCTTTAAGAAGCCGCTCATGGAGGCTCAGGTTCAAACTTCTTTCATATCCCCTTTTTTCTGCATAATCGCTAAATGTATTCAGATGTGTGGTTTTTTTTGTTTGTTTAAAACAGATGACCTCAAATGTAGACGGTCACTCATGGGCACTCTGTGCTATAGAAGAAATGAAAGTCGGCAAAATTGTCACGCCGCTGAATAAGGACTTCATCCCGCTCACAGATTCTCCAGTGGTGGTTCAGCAGCACAACATCCCACCTCAGAAATTTGTTCTCCTCTCTGCCCAGGTTAAAAAAAAAACGTCTGCAGATCAACACCTTTCTTGGTCGTCTTTGCATTTTTAATGAGTTAATACACTTTTTTTTGGTTCTCCACAACAGGGAAGTCATATATTCCACAAACTGAGACCAGTGGATCAGCTGCGCCATCTGCTGGTGAGCAGCAGTGGTGGCGAGAGCGATGAGATCGAGCGATTCTTCAAGCTCCATAGGGTATGATGAACACCTTTTACTGCCTTATTTTGCACTGATGGATCTGAGCGACCATAGATTTTAGACTTGGTGTGGTGGGTTTTCTTCTGTGGGTCCTGTAGGAGGAGCAAGCGTGTGCCACTGCCCTGATCCTCGCCTGCTCTACTGCTGCCTGTGATCGAGAAGTTTCTGTGTGGGCCACTCGAGCTTTCTTCAGGTCTGCTCTTCAGTGAAGTTACACGCACTCTGACATACTGACAAAAGTGATCGAAGTCACTATGTTTTTTTTTTTTTTGGACAGATATGGAGGAGAGGCTCAAATGCGGTTCCCTTCTGCCATGAGCGCACCAAGCACCGTTGGACCTCTCTTTGGCTCACCTGTGCCAGGTAGCTGGGGGAAGAAAAAAAAACCTGTTCACTTGAATGGACTTACTAATGTTTGTTGTGAAGGTTGTAGCTTTGGTAGCAAGCTGTTTCTAACCCATAACATTTTGTTGTCGCTGTAGGATCTCCTCTGCCTTTCGGTAGTCCTCTTCCTAATCCCAGTTTCCTAGCTACACCAGCTCCAGGTACCTGCTTCCTTCTGTGGACCCCTTTTAATGCACTAATCGCCCTTCTGTGAATCATTGTATCGGAGCGTTCTTTCTTGATGAAAGGAAAATGACGTTTAGAATTCAATACAACCTTCTGTGATTTTCAAATATCAGGATTTTACAACCTCACAGGAACATGAGATATAGTTTTTGCGCCATGCACGTTTGATTCATTTGGCATTGTGGGAAACTAAAACGTACTGAAGCACGGAGTCCAAACATCTCAGACTTATTTTTGTCGTCTTACCTCTCTGTGAAATTTTTCATATGGCTCTGTGTTACAGGTATGATGCCTCCTACTGTGTCTACCCCCTTCATCTCTGCCACTCCCATGAGCCCTGTCAGCACCGCGATGTCCTCTGGCCCCGAGGTCCTTTTCTCAGGGAAGCACAACGGCATTGTTATCTACTTCTCCCGCATACTTGGGTAAAGAGCCGATCACGGCGTTTAAAGCAATATGGACTCGGCACACACTTGACTTTTGATTATTTAATGATCATTTTTGAAATAATGACAGCAACATCTGGGACGGGAGCCTGGTATTGGAGCAGCTGATCAGTAAAGGAAGCCAAACTGTGATTGTTGTAAGTACGCTAATGTTGCACCAGCCATTCTTCAATATTCTCAATAATAATCATACTGTATACTACCGAACACCTGTGTGTGTAAATAGCTCGATAATGACACTATAGCTGCTCTCCTGACAACAGGACCACACTGGTTGTCGGACCTCGAGCCCCGTACATCATGTGTTTGTTTGTTGATCGGTTTTCACTTGTGAAATACGCTGATTTGTTTCGTTTTGTTTATGGCACCGAAAAGCTTGCAGAATTATAATTTCTGAAAACGTAAGCAGTTTACGTTGCTTCCTGACACTTTGTCACAGATGGAGAGCACAGCAAGTTCCTCTGACCTGGAGGCAGTTCTCATAGAGCTTCAAGGCCTGAAGGAGTTCATTGACAAGAACTCGCAGTTTAGTCCCATGTCCTTGGGTGCAGCCAGGTAGGCGTATGTGCATCTGCGTTTCCTCACACTCTGTTTTGATTATGGGTCGAGTTCCAGAGATGCTGATTCTTCTGCGCTCGCAGTTTCAGTTCTCCAGCCAACCTACAGCAAAGGCTCCTGGGATTCATGCGTCCAGACGGCGCAAGCTCTCAGCAAGTCCAGCAAGAGCTCCAGAGGAAATACCATAGTACGTCCTTTTTTTTTTTTTTTTTTGTCTGAGCGAGAGAAAGAGAACAAACTATTTACCGTAATGCTTTCTTGTTGTTCCGCAGCTGAAGCCCAAGTCTATGAGAAGACATCTCTGCAGGGCTTTCAGCAGCTGGTACACCGCTCTTTTCAGACTTTGGCTCTTTGGAAGCTTCTCTGCGAACATCAGTTCAGCCTCATCATCTCTGAGCTGCCCAAGGTCTCCATCCAACAGTCTTCTATTCTCGCCGTCTGTTTTTTGCGATGGAAGTAAAAGCAGCGTGTGCGCGCTCGGTGCATTCAAAATTAACAAAGTGTTGGGATTAACAATAGCATTGACCAAATCCTAAGACTATTAATGCAAAGTAAGAACCCGATGTGTAACATGCATGCGCGCGTATATAATTATAGCAGGACCAATCAGATACATGCTTCTAGCTCCACCCCCAAATATGATTAGTCGCTGTAAATGCCAATCTTGAGTAGTTTGAAGGAAGGAAAAGAAAAAAAAAAGACTGATGCATGTCCCCGAATCTCCATCCTGTGTCATTATCCTTCTCTGTACCTTTCACGCAACAGGACTTCCAGGAGCAGCTGAAGGCCATCAGCTTTAAGGACATGGTAATCCGCGGCCGTGAGCTGACGGGCGCGCTCGTCACCGCCCTCATCAACGTATACATCAAAGACAGCGCCTCTGTGGATGCCATCAGCTCCCTCCTACGAGATATCTGTCCCCTTCTGTACAGCAGCGATGACAGCGTCTGCTCCAAGGTAATCCGTCACCTGGTTTGGGTAGCGAGAGACGGCGTCCTTTTGCTCTGAACTCAGAACCTTTATTGCCCTCGTCTCAGGCTAACGAGCTACTGCAGAGCTCGAGGCAGATCCAGAACAAAGCGGAGAAGGAGCGTACGCTCAAGGAGTCACTGCGGCTGTACCAACAGATCAGCAATCACACGGACCTGCCGCTTGTGTGCTCGCAGTATCGACAAGGTGAGCATTGCATTTCTTTAACATGTTCCTGACTAATCTTTATATTTCGTATAGCGAGAAGGAAAAGGATATGATACTTTTCAACGTTGTGCACTTTTTTTCTTTTCTAGTGCGTTTCTACGAGGGTGTTGTAGAGCTGTGCCTTACAGCTGCTGATAAGAAAGACCCCCAGAAGTTGGGTCCTCACTTCTATAAGAACGGAGAGCCTGAGGAGGATGCTGTTGGACAACAAGCCTTTCAGGAAAGGTGTGTGTGTGTATTCAAAAATAAATTCTACTGGGAACACAAGTCTGGGTTTTTTTGCAATTTAACACGAGCTGGATATTTCTCCGTCCAGGCTGTCGTGTTATAAATGCATCACAGACACCATGCAGGAGCTGGTAAACCACAGCAAAGCAGCGCCACAGTCCCCCAGTGTGCCGAAGCAGCCAGGGCCTCCGGTTCTGACCTCTGACCCCAACATGCTCAGCAATGAGGATGCCGCCGCCCATGTGAGTTGTTGAAGAAAAACCTTCTGTGATTCGAGTTAGAGATTTTAAGTGAATCCATTTTCTCTTTTTATTGATTTAATGCAGTTTGAGCAAATGCTTGGCTTAGCTCAGCGGTCGCAAGATGAGCTGTTCCACATCGCCCTGTACAACTGGCTGGTCCAGGCTGACCTCACTGATAAACTGCTGGAGGTAGGATACGAATTATTATTATTATTATTATTATTATTATACTCTCCCGAAGAAGTGAAAGTGAGCCCTGATATCATGCACCTTATTTTTCTCAACTATTCAGGGAGCACGTGGTGGTTTTTGCATATCTACTTGAAGTATAATCAAATGCTGGTCAGATTTTGTCGATGTGATTGCCACCACTGGGCGTTTTATCACGCATACGGTAAAATGTATACCTCAGACTGAACCAGTAAATCAAGCGAAGGCACGCACTGACTGAAGCATGGTCTGCAGATTTACATATCAAAATTTGTCAGCCCATCACTGTGGCGTGTGCATGGTGTCATTTGTAAGCTCTTTGTTGTGCAGTTTTAAGCCCTTCGTCGAGGTTATTTAAATTTTATTTGACTGAGCCAATTGAACTTCTGAACTCCTTCTTCTGCGTGTCTTTTCAATCTTCTTGAGGAATCCTGCGTAATTGATCCCATTTCAGTATTTCTAAGCATAATGAGTTGGTGAATGTTAGCCATTCATTCATTTATTAATAGTCTGTTCCATTTAAAAAAAAAAACTCACCAATTTACCTCTCCAAGTTGTGTATTATATTATACATTATATCTTATATTATAAGCCTTATAATTTGTCTTTTGTGTAGGTCAATTCTCAGTATCTCGAAGATCATTTACAGCACATGATCAAGCAGGACCAGAGCAAAGTGCGTAACATGGACCTCCTGTGGCGGTACTATGAGAAGAATCGCAGCTTTGGCAAAGCAGCTCACGTCCTGGCCAGACTGGCCGATATGCACAGGTTGCGTCACTATGCACTCGTCTGTCCGAAGTCCAAATAGGCCATTTGCAGGAATTGGTCACATGTCAATTTTCCCCATAGCAACAAGCCCGTGGTGGGCAAGCTAGCTTGACATTCCTTGACAACCATAAGAGTTTGACTGGCGGTGCGAAGCAATCCATTTCTATAATAGCTGTGTTTACCTTTTTCCTTCTGTCTTTTTTTTTTTTTTACCCAAATTTTCATCTGTCCTTTGAAAAAGATTGTGGTTTTACCTTCTGTCGTAAGTTAAAGCGAATCGTTGGTTGTAAAAGAGCGGTTTTATTGGACTCGAGTTGGTCGCTGCCGAAAGAAATTGACGTGCGAAATGGCAGATATGTGTTTTATGTATCTGTATTTTTGATAAAGGTAGAAACATACCTGAGAAATCCACCATTTCGCATGTGAATTTCTTTCGGCGGCGACCGACTCGAGTCCAAAAAACTCTCTTTACGGCCAATGATTTGCTTTAACTGACGACAGAAGGTAAAACCACAAACTTTTTCCGAGTACACACGGAAATTAGGGTCAAAAAAGACAGCAGAAAAGGTAAAAACGGCTATTCTAGAAATGGCTTGCTTCACATCGCCAGTCAAACTCTTATGGATGTCAAGTTAGCTTGTCCACCACGGGCTTGTTGCTATGGGGAAAAACTAACACCTGACCAATTCCTGCAAATGGCCTATTGCGAGTGCAGTTTATAATTGACTGCGTGTTGATTTTTGTATGCCTCCAGCACCGAGATCTCTCTACAGCAGAGGCTGGAGTACATCTCCCGGGCTATCCTTTCAGCCAAGAGTTCGTCCTGCATCTCCTCAATGGGAGCCGACGGAGAGTTCCTGCACGAACTGGAAGAGAAGATGGAGGTATGTAAGATCAGCCCGACTGTGCAGGAGTGTAAATGAGAGCCTTCTGTATATCGAAACGCCTCCTTTTCCTCTCCAGGTGGTGCGGATTCAGGTGCAGATCCAGGAGTCGTTGAGAAGACAGTACTCCCAGCACCCCTCCGTACAAGGAGCCATATCTCGGCTAGACTCGGAGTTGATGGATATCACTAAAGTAAGGCATCGCAGAAAGACGTGAATTTAAAGGAGCGGATTTCAGTCACGTCAAACTTTTTTTTTTTTTTTGCGTGTACTATTGCTACTTCTAATTAGCATTGGGTGTCCTTGCGAAAACTGCTACATACTTTGACATGTATTAAATGCTTTAATTTATTATTTCTACAGCTCTATGGAGAGTTTGCAGACCATTTCCGGTTGTCTGAGTGCAAGCTGGCGATCATTCACTGTGCTGGACACTCGGACCCGATCCTGGTTCACTTTCTGTGGCAAGAGATCATGGAAAAAGGTGGGCGTCGACTAAAAATGCAGCGAAATGAATCATTCACTGTGGGTATTTTGGTCACTTGGAGGGGTCAGGGTACCTTCAGCATGAGTGTGTCTGTGTTGAGATGCAGTAAAGAGCAAGCTACACTTGTAGCTGTAGGTTAACTCGGAGCAATGTGAGAGGTGTGTGTGGTAAATCTGAACAGACCCGGGTACACTTCTGTGATGCGGTGCATGAAACCTGCTAAGTTTATATTGAGCATATGGAGACGCTTGTATGGCTCTGTGAATATAAATTTATATTGACTAGGGGAACTCTTGTATGGCTGTATTGTGGTGTACAGAGGCAGGAGGAATTTGAGTAGAACTCCAGGCCCACTTTTATTCCTAACAGACATGCTCTTTGCGCGGCTCATAGCGGTCACTGAAAGATACACAAGCAGGCTGGCTGCAAGCTGTGATGATTCTCACCTGTGTGTTACCTGCCGGTTCAACCCACCTCCTCTCCGTTCACAGCTGATGCTCGACCACGCCCCTGCTCGACCACTCCACATGCTTATTCTTTGGTTATTTTGTCTGCTCGCTGTTAACTTATTCATGCGTCGTCTTCATTACAGAGCTGGGTGACAGTGTGGCTATGAGTCCAGCAGACCGCATGCGAGCCCTGAATCTAAAACTGATCTCCCTGGGGAAGCTGTATGCAGGAACACCACGCTATTTTCCACTGGGTATCACTTTTATTTTCTGTCAACACTCTCCTCTCTCTCTCTCTCTCTGAGGCCCTTTCTGACGTCGTCAACACTTGTTAACTATAATTGTTTAATAATTTCCCTTGATGCATTGTTTGTCTGAGTCAGGAAGCATGTATTTGGTTTTAATTCCCTCTGGATTTTGTAACCTTTTTGTAAACCTAGTTTAGCCTGTTGACTTTTTCACCCCTCAAATTTCAGTTCAGCGTTTTGTTTTGTTATTTTAAAGACTTCCTGGTCAAGTTTCTGGAGCAGGAAGTGTGTAAGCTGAACTGGGATGTTGGCTTTGTCACCTTCACAATGCAAGAGATTGGCGTCCAGCTTCCACGTCTGCTGGAAGTATACGATCAGCTCTTCAAAGCTCGGGTACGAGGCAGTCCTCCCGTCCAGACGCGAGCAGTGTCCGTTCTTGCAGAACAAGCTACGTTAGTCTTATCGAAAAAGTCAGAACACGGGGGTCTTGAATGAATAGAAACCAATTATTTTCTGTTGTACTTTTTAAACTGTGTGAATTAAAGCTTTATTATAATTCGATATAACGGTTACCCATCCATCCAGTCATTTCACCAGAATAAATGCAGCTATTGAAATCACATTTATTACGAAGTCACATGTATTCATCCAAGTTGGAACAAAAATGAGAGTGCAATAAAAAAATACTATATTTGGTATTTAGATAAACTGAGAGCAGTCTTTTCTATCACGTCTGTGTATATTTTTGTTTTATTTTTAATGTATATCCATAAATCACAATAAAACTTCCTTCGGATACCAATTGGCTGCCAGTAAATGAATAAACAAAGTGGCACACTGCAATCGCATGTGTAACCAAATGCAAGAGATTAAACGTGCAACAATTACGTAATCGACTAGATGAATAAAAGAATTGATTGTAAGGTTCAAGAAGTCACTATTTAAATACTTTAAAAGAAAATGTACAGATGGATGACTAATGCAACAACTGCTGATTGAAACCTGCCGTTTTATTTTTTAAAGGATCCGTGCTGGCAGCGTCTGAGGAAGCCTCTGCACCTAGTCGAGTGCATTCACGTGCTCCTGTCAGGTTACGTAGACGACCCAAGCCGAGTGCCCACTTACGACTGGTAACGACTCCGACATCCGCACCACGTGTTCCCTGGATTTAAGTCACTCGGCCTCGTTCTACGTTTAATGCCTTTTTCCCCTCTCTCTTGTTTCTTAGACGGAGGTTTACTAATGTGTGCTTGGACAACATCTGTGGCTATCTGGTGGAGCTTCAGTCACTGAGCCCCAGCACTGCCTTGGAGGAAATCATCCGCAACTTTAAATCTCTACAAGCCAAACTGGAGAAACTTCACTGAGGCCAGTTCGGGGCTGGCTTACGTTACGTCAAATACGTGCACGAACTTTCCTCACAGCTCTTTCACTCGGATCTGAGATTGAGAGGAGCACTCATGATGCGACAATGTGGTCACGTGGAGAAAGTGCTGAGGTGGAAAAAAAAATCACCCTCTCATGCCTTTTTGCATATGCAAGTTGAAACACTCAGATCTACAGTTACCTCTCTCGTAGTGCCTGGAGGGTTTCTGTTTCAGCATACAGACATGATCGATTTCTGTTTGGTGCTGTGTTTACTTCAGAGGGCCTTTTCGCCAGAATTCACAAACATTCTGGACATGTTCAGACAAAGACGTTTGTAAAAAGAATTGTGTGTAATACTTGTCCAGGACTTGAAGACTACTAAAAGGAAGAGAGAAAAAAACACGGAAACAAAAAATCTCGTTGCTAAAAAGCAAGCATTGTAGTAGTATTATTATTGTTATTATTACATGTGGTGATTTAATTTGCATGACTGATTACTCATCGCAGTCAAATCTAAATCATCATATGATCCAAATGATTGTGTACACATTATTCATCGTTTCTCCTTTTGCTTTTTTTTCTAGCAAGTAGCCTGCTTGTGTGAAAATGGTGTCAAGCATTGCATCTTTTTTTTTCCCTCTCTCTCTCTGTGCTTCTTTCTTCTCCTTTACTTTTTTTTTTTTTAAACTACAAGTTTTTACATAAAATACTCCTTTTGAATGGTAGGAATGGCGTTAAATCTGTAATTTACATTGTTAAGAATTAAAGTCTCAAACAGGTTGGATTTTTGTGTTTTATTATGAATACAGGAATGGAAATCTTTTTGCCCTTTTATCCAGTCGTTCCTGACGTACCAGTTTTGTTTCCCTGCTGCTTTAGTGACTATTATTTGCTCATAACAAGGTATAATCAGGCCCAGGGGATAGTTTTATAATTCCACAAGATGTAAGCATTGATCATTTTATTTCTTGAGGGTTAAAATGCTCAAACAATAACTTGTGAAGTGCAAACACAAAACCAGGAGAGAAATTTATTTATTTTTAACTTTGAATTAACTAAATCCACTGAAGGTGAGTAAGATGTGATGTACTTTTCACTGTGGTTTGTAGGTCAACGCTTCGTTTGTCCTTTTCTTCTGTTGCGTCTGGGAGAAAGGAGCGCAATCGCTGGTGTGTTATTTGCAGACTGCTGCTCAGCCTCTGGAAAAGCAGTTCAGTTTCTTGAAAAGTCAAAGATAAAAGCAGATCACAAAAGATTGATATAAAACTGCATAATTCATATGTCATGAATCCGAAAAAGTGTCTTCATCGTTGACTTTTTTTTAATAAAAGTTATATTATTGGTTCACTAATGAGACCAGAGATGGTCAATAAAATGAAAAATCTGTGATGGCATGTGAAAACTCAACTTTTTAAACCAATAGCTTCCTTCAGCTGATTTTACAGGCGTAAGTGCGTATGATTGGGATAAGCTGCCAATATATCTTTTCAAAATTTCTTCTTCTGTGCCCTGATCCAGGCTGGAGGTGATGTGAGTCTGAGTGTGCTGAGGTGTCGTCACTGCTGGAAAGCAGCTGATTGTCACCTTTCTTAAGATTTAATAGGAAGTGATTTAAGAAAAACAGCTTTGCATGATAAAGGCGGGTACAATGCAAAATATTTGGTTGAACTTGGAGTGAATGTCAATTTGTTTTCCTAAAATTTGAAAGAATACAGCATATAATGGGTTATGAAGTCTTGCCCTCTCAACCATCTTGTGTCTCCATGTCACTTTCACGCTTAATTTTTTTTTTTTTTTAAACCCAGTGCCCAAACTTCACATGATACAGTACCTCAGGCCAAATTACCCCCCCCCACACACACATACATACATCCCCTCATTTGAGACCTGCACTGATCTTTTCCTTTGTTTTCATGCATCCCTTTTTTCTTCCATACACTTCCATTCATTTTTCGCCCCATTCAAATGAATGACGTTCTACTCAGTACTTCAACACACATCCACCAAACTTCATATGGCATCTCAGGCCAATGCACCCATCACACACGCTTGATGTTAACGGTCTGCTGCATGACACAATCCGTCTCATTCTCTTCCGAGAATGCACTTTATTATTATTAAGATGATATTAATTCATTTTCTATAATCTTCGATTCCCTGGTTAAAATGTTTTGTACCAGAAGGATCATGTTTTATTCCATTTTGCTCCATCCTAAGTGCAGGTCACTATTTTCACCAATATCGTTTCACAAGTATCTACCCTGATTACCTGTCATTAATTTCCAAATACTGTAGCTCATACCACATTCTTTACAAATTGCAGATGGTAAAAACACAAACTTGAAGCAGGTTTGTTCTCATTTCAAAGTTTATCAATCCCCCCAACAAAAAAAAAAAAGTTTTTGACATTGTGTGCTGTATACTGAATAAAATATTTGGTTTTCCCCCTTAAGGGATAATCACTCTTACACCAAATTAACCATCTCAACCTCCTCTATGACGCAAAACCAAATTGCTGGTGCTCTGTGTACAGATAATTGAGAACGCGTCGGTTCATAATTCCGCACATGACGGCATGATTAATGCTGTGTAACTGATGTCTGACAGCAGAGGATCAGTCATGATAAAGTGCTGCTCAACTTTAATGACCAGTTTCACCAAATGAAAATAAAAAAACTAAAACAAATCCTGCAATATCATATTTATTCTGCAGCAGCTTATTTTAGTTATAGATTGGTACCAGACTTCAGATAGATTTAGCGCTAGATTATGAGCAGGCGAACTAAATACAATAAAACAAAACAAGAAATTACATGAAAAATGTGAAATTAAAAAGAAAAAAAAAACTGCAATTAAGAGTAAGTGACCAACCATTTTACATATTATTACAGTTAGATGTTTGGCAGATAATTTTACAGCATGACTAGTGTTTTGTTTTTCAGCTATAATCTATTTTCAGTCTCTTTTTATTGTATGAGGAATCTAAACCCTTCATATACATATACATATACATTAAATTACAGCTTACTGAATTACTCCTATCACACATCCTTAATGTCTGGAGCAGGTCAGCTTTTGTACACCGTACAAGTAAATATAAGGGATGATGCATGTATAGGATGCTCCTACAAAGCTCTCCATGTCCTCTAAGACACTGGATGTGAAGATGGGCTCAAGGATGCTGACAACGAGGTGAATTGCCCAGCAAATTAAGAAAAAAATGGCCACTGCCAACACACTCTTGGCGGCCCTCACCAGACTTCCCGATTTGGCTTGTGGCTTGGACTTGGTAACTGTTGATATATTATTACTGTTGTCTCCACTTTTCTCAGTTGACGTATTTCCTTCTGCACCCATTTTCTTCATCCGGTTTTCATTCTGCAGCAGTGTATTCGCGATCTGGATGCTTGCATAAAGAATCCCGGCAAGCGGTATTGCATTCGCAAGCATGACGTAGACCACCTTGTAAGCCTGATCGGCTTCCTGCGAAGGCAACTCTTCCTTGCAATCCACTGTAGTCGTCACGTTCTCGTCGCCTTTGGCAACTAAGAAAAAACGAGGAATGTTGATGACAAGTGCAAAGGTCCAGCTTCCTGTCAACAGTGCAGCGGTAAATTGGAGGTTGTCCATTTGCACAGGAGCTCCTCCGCGCTTCAGGGAGCCCACGAGCTTCTGATGCCAGTACATAGTGATGAACATGGTGGTCAAGATGCTACTGGTTTCCGAGAATTCAGGCAGGAAAAAACGAAAGCCACAATACACCACAGGTGTTTCCACGGGCAAATAATGATCAATGTCAAAAATGTTGAAGATGTCCACCGTGTAACTAGTGATCAGATTGGACACGGCCAAGTTTACGAACAGGATGTCGTTGGTCCGGAGCTGAGAAAAGGATTTTGGCAGGGAGCAAATGCACAGCCAGTTGTTACCAATGATGCCAGCCAGACACAGAATGCTCCTGATTATAGTCTTTGTCAAATATTCTGTATTCATCTCCATCTCAAGTTCTATTTTCTTTCCAGACACAGTGACTGGTGCAGCTGCCTGGATAATCAATGTTGCTGTCTAAACCACAGCTTGGTGAAGTCTGAAATTTATACTGAAATCAGCAGACATCTAATTTCATCACTGGCTGTGGTATGTAGATCTCCTCCTACCAGGTGCAAATGTAGGCAAATGTGTGTTTTGAAGATTTGCTTCCATTGTCAACAAGCAAAAATGTATGGGCAGTCTATGTTAATTTTGCACCAGCAGACAGACTTTCAGACAGTCAGCCTGTAGTTACAGTCAGAAGTTTACAGTACGTACAAGAACAACGAATGTCATGGCGGTATTGGACTTTCGATTAATTCTTTGAACTGTTCTTTTTCCGGGGCAGAATGATTGTACAAGGGCGTCACGGTGGTGTAGTGGTTAGCGCTGTCGCCTCACAGCAAGAAGGTCCGGGTTCGAGCCCCGTGGCC
>JAODVO010000018.1:5705940-5727807 GCA_025400055.1 Notarius lentiginosus
CAGGCCCCCCCCCCCCCCCACCGTCCTCCGGCTGCTTTCAGTCGAAAATGGTTCAACTTTTGGAACACCAATGTTACTTCTTTCTCACCAACCAATCATCATCGAGAAGGGAGCGGAACTTATGACGGAACTCTTGCACAAGTTGGTTGGACTCTCCCAGCTGCTTTCTTGCATTGTTTATCTCATGCACCCAGACTCTTCCCATGTCGAGAGCTGCTGCCAATACCAGGACGTGATTTCTTTCCATCATTTTAGCTAATGTTTCTAAAGTAAATAGAGACCTGACGTTCACAACAAAGGAATGCAGAAGCGCTACATGATGTTTTTTGTAACCTAGCAACCGAAATCGCTTGAGAGAAGGTCTCTGGAAGTGTGAAGAAAACGAGGACATGGGCGCTGCCAGGACAGAAAACGCATCTGGCGGACACAGGCCCTGCATCTGGTTTTTACCTTTTTTTAGGCTTATGTTTGTAACATTTAGTTGCGTGTAAACTGTGTTTTTTTTGGCCATGTTTGATACAGATCTGCCCTGCAAAACCAAGCCTACGCTGGATATCAGAATTCATCTTGAATGAATTTAGGCTCTGTGCTTGCATGTTGTTGAGAAGTTTGGGAATATGTTGGAATTGTCTCTGCAAACATTTCCGGGCGCGTGCCAAACTTGACGGAGATAAGAGGCCAATGTACCATCCCTTTCTTAATTTAACACACTGCGTCGTCATGAATGAATTCAAACGGAGTGGGGCTGGCAAGCTTTAATAATCAGCACAGCCATGCTCCATTAACTCACTGAGCAGGTGGTGACAGACAGATAGTGTTTTCAGCTTGGCGACAAGACCCCAGCAGAGTGGGAGAGAAACACAGACCAATTAGATGAGAGAAAATTGGTCTGGCAAAGAGCAGTATTGGGTGCTGGGGAATGTAATTATGGAGCGTGAAGCAGCGTTATCTGCTCAGTCCATGATAATGACTTCTTCTCTGCTCCTGTGAACGTGCTGAAGACTGCACCTCCCTTACTCCGTAACCCCAGGACATCACCCAAGTGTGCTGACTGTACTGGTGAAAACATTATCAGAAGATTCCAGAATGCACCGTCAGTATATGACGTGGTTGCCCTGAGTCAGTGCAGAGATTCGGCTTGTCGAGGTCGCGATCTGCAGAGTCGGAAGTTGGTGCCACTGTTAGCCAGCATTTAATAATGGCAAGTCAGAATTTCTTCACTAAAGACACCTTGGATTCCACTGAAGATCATGTTATTTCGAAAGATAAATATCCAAGCTGTTCAGCGTGGAGGTTTCGCTTTGGGGTCTCCTGATGAGTTGTCACACTTTGTCGCTGAAAAATACAGTAGAACGTTCAACAGATAGGCGCTAAGAAGTCGATCAGCGGATTTTTCCGGCCCATCTTGAGAACAGCCATTGGACGTGCTCTTCGATTAGTGCGTCATCCTGTGCTGAAAAGAAAAGTGGACAAAAGGAGCTTTTTATAGTGGAATAGTGTTCATGACTAACAGCTGATGTGGATTTTTATATGCGTATTGTACTGGAAACCGGCTTTGATTTGGTTTCTGGTGGTATGTGGAAACGAGTTTTTTTTTGTTTTTTTTTTGTGATTTTTAATAATTTGAAGATTAAGTTTGGAGTTCCAGCAAAGCGCACTCTGGCCCATTTTGATTAATGACATTGCCCACATGTTATAATTTTATATTTAAAAGGAAATTTTTTGTGAATGAAGCATCACTAACGTGCTTTTATAGATTTTATCCCATGGGGAGCGAGGCACGTGTCCATTCTGTCGCTGCAGTCCTTTACTCAAGCAAGCACTGCTATTGATGGGTCTGAATAGAGGCTTTTACTGCCTGTTTCGGATTAACAGTTCAACCATTTCCTTCCATCGGGCTTTACTGTTATCTCCGTGCATCAGTGGATGACCAAACATGACAGAAGAGCAATAAATGTCACATAGCATAAGGACTATTATCCACATCCTTAACTGCAGTATAGAGCATGAAATAAAGGCGCAATTACTGAAATTGCTGCACTTAGGGCCTGTGCATGGCGACGCTTTAACCGTGTAGTAACAGCCTCTAGTAATCGTCAAAAACTTTCTTTCATGCGAATCAGAGCAAGACACTCATTCACATGGTGTGAACGTAAGTGCAACGTTCTGTGAATTGTGCACACGGAGGCATTTGTGTGCGTGTGTGAGAGATACAGGATTTATTTTATTTATTTTTTCCTGTGACTCAAGGCTTTAGCAGAGTGTTGGGATCTTCATACTGCCATCGAAGCTTCATCTCCACCCTCGAGAATATCTGGGCTTCAGATGGCTTCGTACAAATGATTACTGGAATGAAATCACTTTCATTAGCGAGGAGTACCACTTTGCTCTCCATTCCAACACGAGATGATTTTATGAGTTTCAAATATTTTTATCATAATTTATTATTATTATTGCTGTATTGATTCCTAAAAGGGTAATGTTAACAACGTGGCAGAAATCTGCTTTTGTAAGTAAACAAGGATGTGCATTTTTTTAAATCAAATCCACTTTTACATCAAAACAGTGGTGAAATTGTGGAGATGTAAACATTTCCTAGGTGGAAGTCAAGTATGGTATGTGTTTTTTTTTTTTTCCTTTTCCCCTCCAGTAAATAAAAAGCTCGTGACCACTCGGAGTGACTGACCATGAAAGAGAACTCAAGTGGCGAATGCAAATTCTTCACATAGTATAAAAGTGACTTGGCAAGAGCCTGATAATGGAACTCGGGTCTCTGAGTGTGTGCACCACATGTTTTACACACACTCATGGATGAGAAATGTGAGCGGTGGATTTTATTTACTTGCAAATGTTTTTTTTTTCGGGGGGTCTCTTCTAGGTTCATACCAAGTTCCATTGCCGCCAAGCCCACGCTGTTGGTTCGGACACATCCTGCCTTACCTTCTCCTACGATGGAACCACGCTCGCGTCACGAGGAGGTAAGATGCGCTCTACGTCACCGGTGTTGCTGTTCGAGAGAACGAAACGCTGCTGTTTCACCCCTAACCATTCCCAACCTCGGGGTTATAACGTCTGACCCTGACCACAAAGCTGTATTGTTCCAGAAAAATAAAGATCTTTTCTTTGCTCTGAAACCAAATTGACATGCCGCTCTTAGGATGGCTGGCGGGATTGACATGGACACACTCGCTTGGGTTTTGGCTTGCATTACAGGCCTTCCTTTGAGCGTGCACTTCCCAGCTGGCTCGTGTTCAAGCTGGCTCATGGAGCTTTAGTCAGCGATCGGAGATCCCCAGTCCAGGCGTGACTTAACCTTCAGCTTGACGCATCCGGGTGAAGTCTGACCTCAGAACAGTCTGCCTAGCCGCTCTAGTGTACACTGACTCTGATTCACGCACTAGCACAATCGATCGTATTCAAGTCCCCCCCCCCCTTCCCGTCTCATTCAGTTACAAGCGAGAAAGAGGAACATCTTTGATTTTTTTTTCTTTTCTTTTCCTCTCTGCATTGATGTTCAAATTGCTCATCTTTGGCATTCAGTACTGTTCTTGATTTTTGACATTTTCTCCCGTTTATCTTTGTTTGCAGGGGATGACGCGCTAAAGACATGGGACATTCGCAGCTTCAAGAAGCCGCTCAATGTTGCCACGGGGTTGTGCTCATACTTCCCAATGTAAGCCTAGATATTCGTTTGTTGCTTTTACCATGTTATCCGAGCATGTTGATGATAAACCACCTGATGAAGCAGCTTTAAATAAAGCACTTAATCGCTGATAAAGCCGTGCGTTATCTCGTGTCTGAGCGCAGGACAGACTGCTGCTTCAGTCCTGATGATAAACTCCTGGTGACGGGTACTTCAGTGAAGCGAGACCAAGGGAACGGCAAACTGGTCTTCTTTGACAGAGAGTCCTTCAAGAGAATATACGAGATCGAGGTGGCTAGTACGGTGAGTGTGCCAACTGTATACACAAAGCACTGACTTATTTTTTTTTTTTTCCCTTCATAAATTCAGTTAAGATCATACATCTGCCCTGAGTCCAGAGTTCTGTCGGCGACCTTTTATCTCCCAAAAACATGGACGGTGGTGGAAAAAAGGTCATGATTTACATGTTAGTTTTAATTATTTATTTATTCTTGTTCAACACCCAAAGAACGAGAGCATACAAATGCCAGCCATTTTGTTTTGGAGCTTCGCTTTTGGCTTAGCAACATACCAAATGATCCAATCAACACATTTCTCTGGAATGATTGACAGTTGCAAAGGTCTTTGGAACTCTCCAGTATTAACGGACGCGCTGGAAGCTCCGCCTCCTTCGCCCATCTCGTATTCGTATTCTGGTCCATTGATTTTCTTGCTTGAAAGATCTGCTGGAGCAGTATATTTGCTTTGGGTCGACGTAAAAGGACAATGTTTTAGGTTCGTCTTTATACAACCCCGGTTCCGAAAAAGTTGGGACGCTGTGTAAACCGTAAATAAAAACAGAATGCGATAATATTTGCAAATCATGGAAACCCTATACTTCATTGAAAATCGGACAAAGGCAACATATCAAATGTTGAAACTGAGAAATTTTATTGTTTTCTGAAAAATATCTGCTCTCTTTTTCAAAAAGGTTAGGACAGGGGCGCGTTTACCACTGTGGTGCATCACCTGTACTTTTAACAACACTCTGTAAACGTTTGGGAACTGAAGAGACCGACTGCTGTAGTTTTGAAAGAGAAATGTTGTCCCTGATATACAATTTCAGTCGCTGAACAGTTCGGGTTCGGGGTGTCCTTTGCCGTATTTTGCGCTTCATAATGCGCCAAATGTCTTAAACGGGAGGCAGGTCTGGACTGTAGGCAGGCCAGTTTAGCACCCGGACTCTCTTACTACGGAACCATAATTGAGTTGTTTTGATCAAGCAAAAGTGAAGACTCTGGATAGACGGATTCAAAGAGCAATGAATGAGAGAAGGCAAACTGAAACGACTCTATATCTACATAAAAGTTGAACCTCGCAGGGCTTCGTGCAGTTGCTTATTTTCCATGGAATTTATTAACGCGCATACTTGTTCTACGTTTTAATCAAGTTGCTACATTTGTACTGCTTTTTGGCAACCCATTGGAGATTTGACTAGCTGGCTAATGAATTTACAAGTCTAAATCTTTCACTACGTGCTACCTGTTAGAGGTGCCAGGAGATTGATGTAATTTCGATTTTTCTTTTTTTCAATAACTAATTCCTGACAGCACATCTCGGCACTCTTCTTGAGTGTTGGTTTGAAGCGAGCGAAACCTCTCTGTCAGGACCTCTGCGTATGAAAGATTGGGTGAAAATCTCCAAAGCGTGTGCTCTGAAAGTCTCCCGAAGGCTCCCTTGGCCATCCGTGATGGAATGCGCTCTTGAGAAGATTTGTCATGGGAGCGCTTCTTGAATTTAGATTTCCCCGTCACTTCTTCTCTAGTCATAACACTGCAGTCTGAAGAGGCCCTGTTAGCCTCCATCTCCCCTCCATCTGGCTTAACATCTTCACTACCATGGTGGGAACCTGTCCTGCCTTCTGGCTCGCCAAACCCGACATCAGTACAGTCTCGAGCACTGAAGGGCATTCCCTTTATGTTTTTGATCTCAGGACTGGGCTTTACACTTGTGTAAAAGCTCATGTGATCTCTCCGAGGTCCGCGCGAGTTATTTATCGGATGATTTGCCCTGGCGCGACCCTGACGAGCTCGCTATTTATCATGTTTATCCAAGGTTCTCGGCAAGACAGCTGAAGAATTTAAGTGCCGTCTCTTTTATGAAGTGGCGCGCCAGGCTTGTGAAAGGAAAGGTCACTAATCATCCCGGTGTAAACATTTGACATAACCTCACAGCGGGGTCGTGCTCTGGGTAGAGAGGTGGGTGGCAGCGAACACGTTTTCAGGATTGTTTGCGTATTGTAAATACGCTTTTGGCTGAGAAGATGGTTTCCTGAGGTGTGAAATTGGCCAAGACGTCCAGTTCTTCATCAGGGTTCGAGAGCTGCGTCGGACGAGTGTTTGCAATAAGGACAGCTAAAATAAAACCTTTTTTTTTTTTTTTCTCGCTCGACAGTTGATATTTAAGTGCTGTTAAGATTTTTGTAGATATAGATGTAGACACGGAGTGGAATTGCACCGTAAAGCCGAGCCGCTCGAACGATGGATTTGGCGGATGCTAAAATTGTATACAGTCCAATGTAATCAAACCGCACGAATCCACTAAAAGCTTGTCCATTGCAGATTTATCCATTAGGACACATTGCAGGTGTGTTAGCTTTTGATGTTTGACTTCTTCATATGTCCCAAGCATGACACAACCCAGAAGGACGGAGACGGCGTGATAAAACATTTCCTCCAGCCGCCTTCGGAGCGTTATTTTGAAAGATTCGTCCAAACATCACTGACAGCCTCAAACCTGTATCTGGCTTGTTGCTTCGTTCCTTTTGTTGGTTCATGGGTTTGATGAATTCCTGAGGGTTTTTCAGGGGGGGGCCTAGGGGCTGGCATCCAGACCACACATTTGCCGTTCTCATAGCATGTGTCACACATGCGTATTTGTTTGCGTGGGACACCGTATACAGCACGTGCTTGACAGATCTTGAGAAGACAAATCTTCTTCTCTTCCCGCCTTTGATGGTGGACTTGTGTGCCTTAACCTTTGGCGTGGAGGTTGAGGCGTGGCTGGATTTTTTTTTTTTTTTTTATCTTTTTGGGTAGTGTAGTACAGTGCTGTGGTTTAGCAGACTACACTCCAGCATTAAAGCTCCTCTTTATCGTCCTCGGGTCTGCAGAGACTCTCTTTATGGCACTTGTTCAGTCTGGCTCAAACCTCCAGCTTGCGCGACTGCCCACACTGTTTAGGAAAGATTCGAGATCAAACGGGATGCCTCAATGTCCCACTATAATTCCTCCAAATGCTGTAATGCGTTCTGGAAAGGATCGGATTCTCACACCACGCGCTTCACGCAAGGATCCTGGCAAATCCTAGCTGCAGGTTCCTCGTACCGTTCCATCACATCATTCCATTACTAGCGCAACAACATGGTTATTTTATTTTCTACCACCGCGATGTTCAGTTCTCCAACCTGATTGGCCAGACCGTGTTGAGCTCGAACAATAGTGCCAAACGGGTTTTTGCTCAATCGAATACGTTACCGTTTCTATAGCAACAGCTAATTCGTATGTCAAACACCCCAAATAATGTATCTATAGTAATGAAGTTCAAATTTACGATGACTCTTTCAGTACGGAGTCTCCAGTGTCGGCGCATTGTAAAGATTAGTACTTTTTTTTCCCACCACAGGCAAGTCTTCGGAGGATTTTCGAGCTTTTTTTTTTCATTACAAGAGAAAAGTGAGTGGCTGGTGAACGAACGACTGTTTGTACATGCTCTAACAATTATTCCACAAAATCAAGTCGTACATGCGCTGATGGGCGCGTAGCAAAACGCCCGACAAAATAATTTCTGCTTAGGCGGACTTCTTAAAACCCTGCACAAATCGACTTTAGTCTTGTTTTTTTTTTTTAATAGAAAGTGCCGAGGTATAGAATAGCCTTAGACGTTTATTTATTTAATTATTCCTTGGACGTTTCATTCACGTAACTTTCATTGAGATTTTGAACCAGTCTGAAAAAAATCCAACAAATTTTAACGCTTAAAAATGAGGAATGTAAGCAAACCAGTGAAATGGCTAGCAATTTGTGAAAAATGCGATAATAATAATGCTTGGGGGGAAAAAAAGACGACGTTCTTGCCATTAGATACTTCCCATGTTTTTTTTTTTTTGTAGTATTTTAGGGATTTGTTTTCGAGTCGTTTTTATTTCGTCCTCGGTTGGTTCAGAAAAACACTCCGCCACTCTACTCAAGGTATATGAGCTGATATTCTAGTAGTCGAGTAGCCAATCAGAGCGCACGGCTGCTCATATCCAGCGAATGTAAATAGAATGACTTGGGTTATAACAGGAACCGGAACTGTTGCGGTTGTAAAACACCATGCTGTTGGAAAATGATAGCATTCGTTATCCTTCGCATCGTACTACATTACACCGTGATATTTGTTTTCCTGTCGCAGCTCACCGCCAGATCTCAATATCAATCTTGACGTCCTGATGACTTGATTGACGACGAACCGTTTAAAAATGTCCTGCAGGAATTTCACTCGCCGTGAAAGCTCTACAGAATTAGAACCGAACAAGGTGCCAAGGAAAGCGAGCGGTTTGTGTGTGAGGCGTTTGGCTAGTCGCAGCACAGTTGTTAGCCAACAGAGAGCAGACGTGTCGGGGGAGGGGAGGAGAAGAAGTGTCTGCCAATGGTTTAAACAGCTGATGCGGTAAGCGCACAGTCGCGGCGCCACTTCCAGTACACTCCCATGTTAATCAGTGTGGCCTTTTCGTGTGTATGATAAGCAGCTCTGCTGTAGAAAAAGCAGCCTTTTCAGTATACTCTCCGCGCAGGGCATACAGCGCATACACTATTCTGCACATCACCCTTCTTTTCCCGCTGGTTATTAGTTTGTTGTCGAAGAGACGTGATAAATCATGCTTCGTAGGCGTAATTGCAGGATCGGAAGGTTTCACTATAACTTTTCCCAGCATTATACAAACTCCGAACTTGATCCAATAAAAGTGAAATGGAAAAAGTTTGGTCTTGTGAAGCAGTACCTTTGTACTTTGCACATATAGACAGTAATCTGGTATATTGCTCTAACTGTTGTTTGCACTCGAGCTGATATAGCACGCGTGTACACGCACTCCCATTAGGGAGGTTAAATCCAGCTGCAGGTTTTTGAACTGCTGCATCACAGGGCAGCGTAACGCACACTCGAAGGAAAGTGCTATCCGCCCTCTTCTACATACATGAGTAGAGAGTATGCTATCTTTCCCACCCAGAGAAAGGAAAGAAGGGCGAAAGAAAAGAAAGCACTTCTGCTTCTTGATACTTATCATATTGCAACACTGCAACTGTCATATTTACCTCGCCTGCTATGGAATAAGTGGGACGAGGTATTGTTTTCGGTCGTTTTTTTTGGGGGGGAACAATATTACCGGAAAACAGCTGGACCAATCTTCATGAAACTTTCAGGATAAATGGGCATTGGACTCAAATACAAGAACCTCTAACATTTTAAGGGTCATCCAGCCAAGGGTCGAGTTTTTGTTATGTCTACTGCCTCATATACAGGCGCTAGTCACTACATCATCGTGCTGTAAGAATGTAAGTGTAACGATCGCGCACTGCACATGCGCGTACACGTGTTCCAATTAAAATGGCTGGTGTGTGTGTGTGTATACAATTCGGTTCACCATTCGAAATAAATGGACTAGATGAAATAAATCGCTTTCAGACATGTTTATGCTTATTACAGAGGGGACAGTGCGTTCCACTGAGCTCTAGCGTCGGGCCTTTTCCAGGAAATAAGAGTTTGGGTCATGGCAGCAGCGTGCATGTCAGAGTAGAACAGTCGACAGACACTTACTTCTGTGATTTTTATTTTTATTTTTTAATTTAAATCGTTCATTTTTGGATTACGCTTCATTTTTGTCGCTACTGTCTCATAGAGACTCGAAGATGACACCGAGCTTTATTCTCCTGTTGTGCCTGAAGATGCACTGAAATCAAACCATGCGTACGGTCATGACATAATATATATATATATATATATGCTATATTAACTGTATGGACATGGGATCAGAAAACCATGTTCTTTATAAGCAATAGCCACATGTACGCATAAGGTACCTTTTTTTTTTTCGCGATGTCTTCCTTCGTATTCATCATCAACACTTATTTCTATTCTTTTTTTTTTTTTCCTGCAGAAGCTCGACTTTGCACGCGGTCAATCCGAAGCTGCTATATTCGCAGGTTCAGATTCTCGTGGAACGGGGTTTTGATTTAACGAGCTCACTTCGAAGACGACACCGAGCTTTATTCTCCTGTTGTGCCTGAAGATGCACCGAAATCAAACCATGCGTACGGTCATGACATAATGGAGCCAACATTACAAAAGGTTTATTGGCATTCCTGCAAAGAAAAGTCTGTCATCATTGGAGAACTTTCCAAATCATGAGAATGAATCCGTAATGCAGCAGGCAGGTTGACCTGTCGTCCTCCACACATGGCTAGCAGACCCAGCGGGATGATGATGATGATGATGATGATGATAAAGCTTTATTCTGGGTCAGGCGAGCTTAGTGGAGCCAAAGACGGCCTGAACAGCTGGACACTAATCAGCTTTCCTCGTCCACTCCCTCTGCTGCTCCTGTGTGCCTTTTCTGCTCCGTAGACTTTCTCTTGCACTCTTCGCCACTAGGACTTGTTTAGAACAAAGCCGACTTGACTTTCCACTCCCTCCCGTGCCTCGAGTGTCTCTTCCTGTCTTGTCTTTGTGTGTTGCTGCAGTTTATTTTTGGAAGACTCGTCTCTGTCCTGTATTGTACTGTTTACTATATAAAAACGATTCGATCGATTCGTCTCGTGTGTACGGTACTGCCTAATATGCGTAATGCTTTATTTTGCAAATATAACTACAGTCCTTGGCGTTGTGGTTCTACTTCTTCACGTTGTTGTGAAAGGAATCAAGGGGATCATTTCTTCACTGTGAAAAGTTAATCATTAAAATAAAAATACTTATTGCACTGTCGATGATATATCTGTGTGTGTCTGTCTCGTTCACACACGCACACGGTCACATCCTCCATCTGTCACACAGCGAATCCAGGCCTCTACCCAAAGCCCAAATATAGTCAACCACAGCGTAGTGTGATGGAGAATCCACTCTCGCTGCTTCTCAGGCTTACTTTTTGGCGCTTTCTCATGACCGTCTCATTCCTTTTCTCATCCAGACTGATTTTTTTTTCCCTTCCTGTTTTTCTTCCTCTCTCCATCTCTGTCTGTCCCTCTCCAGAGTGTGGTTCGCTGTCTGTGGCATCCGAAGCTGAACCAGATCATGGTCGGGACGGGGAGCGGCCTGGCCAAAGTTTACTACGACCCAGTCAAGAGCCAGAGGTGCGGCGAGCTCCAGAGTCCCTCCTCTTCCAACGTCTTCGCTAGTGCACAGGGAGAAATATTAGCTGTGATCAGTAATTACTCTACACAGGGGTCAGATAGGGTAGCGAGGACCACGGGAGAGACAGAGACCGACAAGTGTGTTGAATTAACTACCGGTCGTCCCATCAGTTCCAGCTGGGAGGCTGTCAGATGGAACCGTTCATTGAACTGTCCCGTTTGAGTCCATTAGCCGTGATTACTGAGGGCGAGGACGAGGACAGCAGGGCCTCACACAATACGCAGCCTGTCTGGAAAATCAATGCTCGCAAGCAGTAATGGGATTTCCTGATATTGTGTGTTTCTGTAAACAGTTGAAATGTTTTCTCAGAACATATTTATCGTTCCTTTATCAAGTGTTCTCCGTCACGTAAAGCATATCGTGACTCCTGAAAAAGAGATTGCAGGGAAAGTGTCACTCACATGCTCCTGTTTTGGGACTTTTTTTTTTTTCCCAGGGGCGCCAAACTTTGTGTAGTGAAGAGCAAGACGAAAGAGAAGCATGCCGAGACGCTGACACAGGACTACATCATCACACGTGAGTACCCAAACCATATAAATGCATACACGCAAACGAACGCACACATGGTTGTGTGGACATACCATACACACTGCGTTTGCACTAATAGAATGGTCAGACGGGTTTGTATGGAGACCAGAACTGCCCTTGAAGGTGTCACAAGCCCATTAGTGTGTGTGTGTAAGTGCTTTCCATCGGATTGCTGTCTCACGCGGCCCTTCACCCGCGAGCCATGATGCCATTAGCGCCCGTCGCTTCATCCGCCACGCGCCTGGCATGAGCGCTCCAGTCAGGTCAGCGCGTGCCACACACAAACCCCAAACATGTCCTGACTCTCCACACACAGGTCGCCGTCAAAACTCTCATTTCCCTCTGTGGATCATTAAGGACGTTCTCAAGCGGTCGTAGTAGCGTTCAGCATTTAGCGCATGATTTAACAAGTGTGCCGTAAGCCGATAGGCTGAGCCGAGTGACGCATCGTCAGATAGCCATGGAAAATTCAAGGAGGAAAGGCGCGTTGAGAGAGAGAGGAAGGCAGAGAGCGATTCAACGTGTCACCACTAACCTCTTTGCTTAATGTAGCATGTAGGAGAAGAATTAACACTGCACAGTGACAACAGGGCTCCTGAATGGAAAATCGCTTCATCTTTCCTACTCCTGATTATTTTTTTCCCCGTCTTTCTCACCCCCCACGTGATCCCACGTCCGCCCTTTCCCGCACAAGAGTCAAGTGATGGTGTCCGAGACACCGTGAAATCAGGAAACGTTAATCAAATGTAAATAAAAACACAGTGAATGAAACACATTACTGCTGTCTGTAACGGAGCTCGGTTTACTTTTTCCTGATCTCGATGATGTGCTCTTGTTACCGAGTTGCATAGTTTGCTTGATGCATATATGTGTATTTATTTGTGTGTGTTGTTGTTTTTTTTTCCTCAGCCCACGCATTGCCAATGTTCCGTGAGGCCAGACAGCGCAGCACCAAGAAGCAGCTGGAAAAAGACCGACTCGATCCTGTGAAATCCCACAAGCCCGAGCCACCCGTGTCCGGCCCAGGTGATGTGAAGCTGCGGTATCTTCCGTGGTTCTTAAGATCCTGGCTGTCATGGGATCTAGAGTAAACACGCTGTAAGATCACATTAAAGGCTTGGCTCAGGACCAGGCACGACTCTCTTTGGCACCTTTCCTCATTTCTGTTCGAGGCGAAAGTGCGGCACTGGTGCCCAGAGCGTTCTGGTTTCCTCAGCTTTCTAAAGCTCTGCTAAACCTGTCAGTCATACAGGACGAGTCTCCCTTCTCGCATGACCTCACTCGGCCTCCTGATCTCTAAGCAGGTCTCCGTGACTCCCGTGTTTAAACATAATGTAAATGTAGTTACACCAAGGAAGGGAGGCCCGGGTTTTCCTGACCCATCTGTCTTTACGCAGGGCGTTTAAGTTGGTGTCGGTGTTTACTGTATACAAAAGACGTATACGTTTGGCTTGTATGTTATGTTTTGCATCATGATGCCTTTCTTCTGTGTGGTTTTGGCAAGCAGGCAGGGGGGGTCGTGTGGCAGCACACGGAGGCACTCTGTCATCCTACATCGTCAAGAACATCGCTCTGGACAAGACGGACGACAGCAACCCCCGCGAGGCCATCCTGCGGCACGCCAAAGAGGCAGCAGAGAACCCCTACTGGGTCGCTCCTGCGTATAAAATGTAAGCAAGCAGTCGGTTTAGGATCAAGAGGTAAAAGCAGACAGCTTAGGATGAAAGTTAGATTAGATTAGATAAGAGGAAAAAAGGGAAATGTTGCAGCTGACATGGAGCCCCTCACACACGCACACAAGGCTATTGTCACTGACAGGTCCTGATGTCACGAGAAGCCTGTGTGTGTGCAGGTGTGCGTGACTCAGGTCAGGTTGCATCTGCGTATCGCATCCTTGTTGTCACGCCTCGGCTGACAGATGCATGAATGTTTTAAAAAGCTGCGTGTGTGTGTGCGCGTGTTTGAGGGACTACCTGAGACGGCTCATGTTGCAGATTGAGCTGAAAAAGAAGCAGAGGAAATGGAATCGGCGTTATCAGATAAATAGTACGTTTAGCGTGCCTTAAATGGTTTCTGATGTACAGCTTTTCTTCATGCTGGTCACCAGTTTCAACGACTAACGCAATCGTAAAATGATCCAATATCGTTTTTAACTCGCCCCAAATCTAATTGCGTTAATGGACTATCCGGACTGTACAACCCCAAATTCCAAAAATGTTAGGACGCTGGGTAAAATGTAACGATGTTTGCAAATCTCATAAACCGATTTTTTTTTCCCACAATAGAATGTAGACGACATATCAAATGTTTAAACTGAGACATTTTACAATTTCATGAAAAATATTAGCTGGTTTTTGAATTTGATGGCAGCAGTACGTCTCAAAGTTGGGACGGGGCGACAAAAGGCTGGAGAAGTAAGTGGTACTATAAAGAAACGGCTGGAGGAACATTTTGCAACTAATTTGGTTAACTGGCAACAATTCAGGAGCATGATTGGGTATAAAAAAGAGCATCTTAGTTCTGAGAGACTCTGCCTCTCTAAAGATGGCAGTCTGTGGAAAACTGCGTCTACGAATTATGGAATTATTTCAGAATAATGTTCCTTAACATAAAATTGCGAAGACTTCGAATATCATCATCTACAGTACATAATATAATCAAAAGATTCTGAGATTCTGGAGAAATCTCTGTGCCCAAGGAACAAGGCTGAAAATCAATATTGGATGCCCGTGATATTCAGGCGGCACTGCTTTAAAGCAGGCGCGATTCTGTAATGGAAATCACTGCATGGGCTCAGGAACACTTCCACAAATGAACAAAGTTCCATAAATGCAAGTTCGAGCTCCGTCATGCAAAGAAGAAGCCATATGTGAACATGATCCAGAAACGCTGTTGTCTTCTCTGGGCCAAAGCTCATTTACAATGGACTGAGGCAAAGTGGAAAACTGTTCTGTGGTCAGACGAATTGAAATTTGAAATTCTTTTTGGAAACCGTGGACGCCGCGTCCTTCGGACTAAAGAGGAAAGGAACCATCCGCCTTGTCATCAGCACTCCGTTCAAAAGCCTGATGCTATGAGGGTGTGTTAGTGCCTGTGGCATGGGCAGCTTGCACATCTGGAAAGGCACCATCAATGCTGAAAGGTATGTACAGGTTTTAGAGCAACATATGCTCCCATCCAGACGACGTCTTTTTCCGGGAAGGCCTTGCATATTTCAGCAAGACATGACTAAAGCGTACATTGCAACAGAATGGCTTTGTAGTCGAAGAGTACAGGTGCTAAACTGGCCTGCCTGCAGTCCGGACCTTTCACCAACTGAAAACATCATGAAACGAAAAATACAACAAAGAAGACCCAGGACTGTTCAGCAGCAAGAATCTTGTATCAGGCAAGAATGGGGCAACATTCCTCTCCCAAAACTCCAGCAGCTGGTCTTCTTAGTTCCCAGACATTTATGGACGATTGTTAAAAATAGAGGTGATGCAACAGAGTAGTAAACATGGCCCTGTCCCAACCTTTTTGAGACGTGTTGCTGCCATCAAATACAAAATTACCTTATTTTTGAGGACAGAACACCTTTCTGACCAATCAGATTTGAGGATTCAACAGCACTGTGGTATAAATAAATCGTACTTAATCTATATTATCATCTGAAGCACTTCGAATGTAAATTTCTTCACACATCTTTGCCCAGTCATGTATACGAGTCTGGATGGAGATTACGACGGTTTATTTATTTATTTATTTATTTAAGCTGAGTAATGCAGTTCGGTCTGCCACATAAAAGGTTACTGAGGCGACTGAACTCGATGCCGTTTGAGCCAAGTGTGTAATTTTGGTTTAAATTAGGCCTACTTATAAACATCCCACACTTGTTAAGCACGTTAAGGTAGAATTTAATTACGCTTAAATTAAGAAAGGGCACAGTAGGACTTCCTGGTGATTTTTTTTTTTCACTCAGGTTCACACACAACGTCTCAGCAAAGTTCCAGCTTTACGGATTTTTTTTATTTTTTATTTTTTAATGGATGTTGAAGCCTTAATTTTATGTTCTGTTTGCAAGTAATAAAAACGACCGTGGGATGGCGGACTCTTGAGCGCAGACGTTTATCTCGGTTTTGTATTGACACATTTTCCATGTATGGATCACAGTAAAGACGCGGCTTTTAGTTCCCTCGAGAACTGAGAAATGCTTTCTCTCCAAGTGTTGGCTGATAAGAAGCTGTCAGCCTGCTATCGCTCCATCTCTCCTCCGTCTTTTTTTTTTTTTTTTCCCTCACCATGGGATGTTTCCCTGGACTGGAGCAGATGAATGAACTGATTTTCGCAGGTGGTCTGTTCAGAGTCCACCCTGACAAGGGTGATCAGAAATGCATAGATCAGCTCTGAGTGTTAGTGAAGAGATTTACTCCTTCTGTGCTGTTGATTAATTATTATTATTATTATTTTTACCTCTGTGGGTGTCTCAAGATTGGATTAGTCAGAGCTGTGAGTGTTTCAAAGGTGACTTGTGATGCAGGTTGATCCTTGCAACAACACAGGAAGTAAAAAAAAAACAAACAAACACCACCACAGTGTTGCTATCATGAATTATTCTACATTTTTGGATGGAAAAAAAAAAATTTTCTATTCCCTTCTCACAGGTTTCATTCATCCGGTTTGATAGCATGCAATATTGTTAGCATATCGCTTATCCTACGTGTATTATATCACTATCCAATGAGCGTTGAATGTGGTTTACGATATTACATGGTTGTCAAGACAACATATCATCACGCGTCGGAGCTGATGCGAATATCCGGTGAGAGAGTTTTCTGCTGCACATGCGCAGAAGCATTTCTTTGTTCACCGGGAACGAGAAAGACGCGGTGAACACCTGAAAGGCCACCGAAACTTCATGAGATATTCTTCACGCATATTTACAAGAGAAAAACATACCAACGGACATTGAAAAACTGGAAGAGAGACACATTAAAGGTGTAAAACTTCCATGCTCGTGAGCGACTGTTGCAATGGCCGCCAGCTTTGCTTTGTTCAAAACAGAAGATTTTGAAAGGGACTATATTCTTTTAGCTATTTCGGTTTCTTTTAAATACCTGATGACAATTTTCGGGGTTTTGTTTTCGAGTAGAGTTACGATTTCGTCCTCGGTTGGTTCAGCAACACGCTGCGCCATTTTGTTTTTCTCTACTGATGGTCCAGTATATGAGCTGATAGCCGAGTAGTAGAGTAGCCAATCAGAGCGCACGATTGCTCATGTCCAGTGAATGCGGCTTGAATAATTGTTTATTAAAAAGCGTGTACTTTTTAACCCTTTATAGTTCCGTGTAATGTTCCTGAAACACGTTGTCATTAGTTCTAACAGCTATCAGTATTCATTGTCTCACTTTATTCATCTTATTTCAGAGAAACTGCAAAGCGTAAATGGATCCATCCTAAAGACCTTCCTTTATTAGGAAACTTAAAGGAACAGCTTTACTTCCAAACGTTACACAAGTAAATCTTCCTTTGACCGTATCATTAATTAGGCGTTTTTTTTTTCAATAACAGGATGCTCTTTAATTCCGTTTATTATTGGCGTTAGGTTCGACAGATTATCGACCGAACAAGTCTGTGTGTAAATTGTTGCTAGAGATGATGAACCTTGAACATCTTGGTTGAGAAACTATCTCTGGATCTCGAACTCTTATACGTTTTAGAAATTCAAGATAAGATGAATTCCCCGTCACTAACGTTTGTATCGTCCGTTGAGCAGTCTTTGCGTTGTGATGCGTGCTGTAGCGTCGGCGTGTAACTTAATCTCCCGACTGCAGCCTTTTAGAGCTACGAGTGTTAATGACACTGTCGACACTATTGTAGCACTTCCATGCACAAATGATCCTGTTTCTTCCTTTGTTGGCCCACCTTAATTGCTTTCCTCAGGTATCGGCCTGATGGAGGTGCAGACACACACCTGACCTCAGTCACCCGCCCACGCAGAAATCCTACCCAGCTGATACACGAGAACCTGGAAGCTGATTGCTCGTCCAATACACGGCTTCTCTTGTGTCGTCCATCACCACCGTCTTTGTCTTGTGCTGTTACCTACAACATATCTGTCATTAAAGAACGCTCGGTTCTGCTTCCACAGTAATTACTCGCACTGCTGGTCTCGCTGAACTCGTCAGAGAATACTCCAGGCCTCGGCGATGCGATGGGGTTGTATGGCAACAGGTCTCTGTTAATCAAGTGCATCCAGGAAACGTACAGAGCTGGTTATGAGGTCAGTGTTGGCCTTTAGAGCAGAAAGGTACTCGATAAGGAGACGTTGGAGCACAATACTAGCGTTGACGTTATCTGCGTGCGTTTTGTTTTTTTTTTCCCCTTTGGTTAGGTCTTTTTTTCCGTCCTCTCTAACCAAAACTGTGTCCATACCATGACTCAGTGAGGACCAGATGTTGCATTTTAATCACTGTACGGAATTGAGTGATGAAAATAGGGGAATGGTTTCAACCTCTCTCTCTTGCTTGACTTTTTCTCCTCCTCTGTCATTTTCTCCAGCCCTTCCTTCTTAATCTCTTTCTCCAGGGACCTTATTCAAACACTCTTCGAAGCCTTGCCATGCCAGGAGTAACAGTAACAGTATCTCCGAGCAGTTTTTCACCGCGCAGCCTTTATTTCTGTAGTTCATCCATGATTTGTCATTTATCAAAGCACCTTGTTTAATTTTTGCATCCAGATTAAAAAAAAACAAACACCAACACACTTTACCAGATGTGGACGAATTGCCGTCATCGTTATTATTTACACTTTTTTTTTTTCTTGTGCAGGACGCAGCCGAATCCATTGTTTGCGGAGGATGAATCCGAGGACGAGGAAGACAGTCAGGAGCCGGAGTGGAAGAAACGCAAGATCTGAAAACGAGAAGGCGACTTTACCGTCCTGCTCATGAAATCAGTGGCGTGTATATTTTACCATAAGCATGTTCGCTTGTTTTGGGGTGTGTGTGTAAAGGAAAGAAATAGAAAGCGTCAGCTCATGTGTAACTGATTTTCATATTAGGTAAACGTGCAAGTACTGAATGTACAGAATGTTGGTTTTGGATACTTTTCGGTAATAGCTTGTTTTTAAAGAGTTTCATGTCGTATTTTTGTGTCATGATGTTGTAAAATAAACATGCAGCTTGTGTGGTCAATGGATTTGGAAAAGCAGCGTGTGCCAGTGTGGCTTTATTCCCCCCAAAACTCTTTCCAGAATCGGTTCACCTTTTTTGGTTAAGCATCATCAAGCTCTTTCCAAATGATGTGTGTCCGTCCATTAATTTCTCTAATAAGGGAATGTGGTGGTTTTGGGTTTTGTTTCTCTCTTTCTTTCTTTCCTCACGTTCAAAACATGCACCACGTTTTGTCGCAACTTGGCGAGCTCAGATGTTTGTGCCGAGGTGACTCCCGGGCCTGTACACAAACAGGAGACTGCTGTGTCACAACAGATTCCAATCTGCTGAGTCTTAAGAGCTCGGATCCATCCATCTTTCTGTCCCTGAAGCCCCTCGCTCTCGCTTCAGCCTTGGACTTTTCCACCAAAGGCACTCTCTTCGTCCGTTGGTTAGCTCCTGGTGACGCACCGTCTTCAGTAAATATTTATTTTGAAATCATTTTTAGCTACTTTTCCAGTTCTTCAAAAAGCTATTTGTGCAGAGAGAACTTTTTTTTCTTTTTGGCTGAGAAACACGCAGTTCTATTACAATAACAAAATGTCAGCTGTTGATTCTTTTAAAAGCTGGATTCAGCATCTGATGTCTGAGGATCTAATTTTTTGGCGAATCAAGGAATGTTTTTATGTGCAATTATGGCAAAGCAGTCTTCATCTCACTCATGTTGGCCGTCATGTTGTTCCTATAAATATTTCGTCTCTGATGTTGTTCTGTGCCTACTTTTAGGCCTGTTACATAATAAAGAACTAATAATAAGTGATGAACATTGGGGGGGGGGGGGTTGTCGGAGACATGGAATGCATACTTGTGCTCATTACCACTCCGTGGAATTTACCCTCTGGTTCACCTAGCAGAACATCAGCAGGGATTATTATTATTTATGTATTTATTTATTTTTAGACATATTGCCATAGTATCAGTTGCAAAGTTTTGTTTGACCCACCAAAGCGCTTCCTTAGGGGCGATGAGTCAATCAAGAAGCTTCTCTCCTTCGAGCGTCTACTCCATTCATAATACTGATAAAACTTTCAATTGTACGCCGAGCTGTAAATTTCTCCAGCACGACAAGGAGAAAGCATTCACTCGGGAGCCTGACAAGCAGTAATGTGTAGGAAAGCCAGCCCTGCGGCCCAATCCATCAGCGCCTAGTCCGAGTGCTGATGTCAGCAGCTGTCCGGTCCACTCCAGTATCCGTTTCTATCAAAGGAATGTCGGAATGCCACACTCTGTGATGTCATGGCATAATCATGCCCGCTGGACTCACCACGCCACTTTAGTTGTGGCCCAAGGGGGTGTGTTGCGGGTTTGGCAGGCCTGCCAAGATCTCTATATATCAATGGGAGCCTGTCAGCGGATTGGCCTGCCTCCTTCTTGTTTTCATGTTGAGCTCAAATGGCAGGCTGTAGTATATTTCTGAACAGTTCGAGCTACTTGTGATTATTCATGAGAGGATGTTTTCTTGTATCACTCGACCTTGCAGAATTCTTTCAATGGGATATTCACATGCTGTATATTGATCGCTTTCAATCCGGCATTGACCGACTTTTTTTTTTTTTGCGTGTGAAACATCAGGTTCTGAAGCACCTGGATCGTTTTGTTTCAGGGACCAAGTTTCTTTTAAAGCAGCATTGTCGTCTGAAAATTCCTTCCAGAACGCAATGTTGGCGTATAGACAGGACAATCATGCGTTTCAGTTCGCAAAATCAAAAATATTGAAACACATTTGGTTGCAGCAAGCAATTAACCCCCAAATCTATGAATCTGTCAAATGTACAGTACCGTGCAAAAGTCTTACGCGCATGTAAAATGCGCCCAAGACTTTCTGTCGACTAAAAATAATGAAATGAAATGAAATGTTTCAACATTTAAAAACAAAAAAATTTACAAGCAGCAGTAAGCCATAACAGATGAAACAAAGTCTATATTTGGTGTAAGATGACCCTTCGGCTTAAAAAAGTAATAATAAATGAATAGTAGCCTCAGGTACAACGAGTGCAGTTTTATGCGGAAATGAGCTGTAGGTTTTACTGAGTGTCTTGCAGTTCTTCTGGACACTGTCACACACACTTCTTCATTTTGCACGAAAAGCCAGCAGCCTTCATTATGTTTTCTTTTTTAATCTAAAAAGTGCTCTTTTATGGAATATGCTGCTCAGATACAACCTTTTGTTTTCCTGTAACATTTAATTTTGTGCTGAGAAACAAATGTTTGGAACTGTAAAAAATTTTTTTGGACTGACTTGATAATGTCGAAGTCATAAAATAGAAATCTCTAACAAAGTTTGTATGGGAAAAAATGACGTGGCTCAGGGTATATAGAATCGACGAGAATATTGAGCTACGCAGTTTTGTCGTTGTCAGGAAGTTGACTGGTGCATTGTGGAGGAACCCAGACAGAAACGATCGCTTAAACACCAACTTGATGAACCCGGCTTCACCAGTTAGTGACCAGTTTTTCCACAGAGATAGGGTCAATGCGATGCGAGTTCAGCAAACCTTTTTAGGAACTAGCCCACGGGTTTGTAAACCAAGCCATTATGTAATCAGATTATAACTGCACCAGTGCTAGCACCATGTCTGTGGAAAGGCGCCAATGGAGGCCAGCTGTAAGGTTGAAGAGTCTTGATGCAACATTTAAGCTTCGCTCCGCAGCGCAGCTTTTTTTTTTTTCCTCCAAGCCAAATCCCCTCCGCTTGGTGGAAACATTTCCTCCAAGTGCCCAGATTTACTGTGTCTTTCTTTACAACCCATGATTGTTTACTGTACAATCCTGAGCCTGTCTTTAGGAATGTCGAACAGATTTCTTCAACCTAATCTATTCTAACAGCCCCGAGTCACAATACAAAATAACAACACTACTACTGACGGACTACACTGAGAGCTTTCCTCCTTTCTATCCAACTTGTCCTGATGGTGTGGACATGTATCTGGCTATAAAAATGATCACAAGTCATCTGTGAACATGGTCAGAATATAAAGAATATTCTATCTGCATTCACTGGATATGAAAAATCGCATGCTCTGATTTGGCGACTCTACGACTAGGATATCAGTTCATATACAGTAAGGAGAGAAAA
>JAODVO010000018.1:5838308-5854633 GCA_025400055.1 Notarius lentiginosus
GAGAGGGCCACCCCCCCGGAAAATCTCAACGGATTTACACGATTTGGAAAAATGACTTTTTCAGAACCGAAAAAAACAGAGCTTCCGGCACATGCCGGAAAACTTGCACCCATGCGTTCACAAAACAAGCTCTTGCCAAAGTGGGTGTAGAAGAACACGCGTGGCCTGCACAGATCCTGACCTCAGGCCCATTGAAAACTTTGGGATGAATTGGAATGCCAACTTCATTCCAGGTCTTCCTGCTGGACATCAGCGCTTGACCTTTTTGTGTTCTTGTGGATGAAGGAGCATAAATCCTCATGGCTGTGGTCCAAAATCTAGGCTCCTCAGAAGAGAGGAGGCTGTTATAGCAGCAAAGTGGAGACAACACAATATTACTGTCCATGGTTTTGGAATGGGATGTTCAGTGGTCAGGTGTTCACATACTTTTGGCTATATAGTGTAGATTGAACTGGGTGAGTTCACTGACGTGACATGTTTGGAAAAACACTCGAGTAGATGTTCTTGTTTTCAAAGGGTGGGTAGGGAAGCATGCAAACCAAACACAGCTGAGGGGGCTAATATTTAAATTCTTTAGTGTTGCGATATGTTTTCTGCCGCACCACTAGTGCAAAATTTTAACATCAGCTCTGCTACTTCCAAAAGTAAATGTTATAAAAATGTATCATGACTGTGATATCTCAGAAAAGTGTATTGACCATGATTTATCATATTAGTATATTTATATTGTCCCAATATGCAGCATAGTCATACTGTATCATAAGCAGGAGGCAAAGACGGTGAATTGGAAGCTATTTGGGATGTGGCCGAACTCGATGCATTGACATGTGGGTAAATGAATCGTATCATTCAATAAGGGTAACTCTGTGGTGGAAATAGCACCAAAATGCAAGATCACGCTTAATTTGCTAAGCCACATCCCTTAGAAAAGCCAAAAAAAAAAAATCTGATCCATATTCTTCCACTGCTGCTTATCCCATCCCAACCAGGAGGCGCGCGGACCGAGACAGCTGTCCCTGTTGCTCTTGGAGCTACAGCAAAACACTGTTGCGTCCACGAGCTCAGGCACCACAGTGCTCTCTTTGTTTCCCAGTTCTCGAATCCAGGCCTGGATCCTGAAAGTGCTGTTTAGCTTATAAAGTAACTGATGGAGGCAGGTTGCTGGACGTCTCTGACGGAGAGGCCACAGTTGACGTGTCTTGACGAGGGAGAGGACGAGAGCCGAGACTCAGACTTCCTGACAGCTTTATGGGGGGGGGGGGGAAGACAGCCAGGTGCTATGACTGGAGCGGAAGTCTGGAAATGATGTTTCAGTTGCGACCGTTCACAGTTTGGGGAAGATTGGCAGATGGATAAGGAAAGAATTTAATCTTTGGAATTATTATACCTCTGTATATAGACTTTTTAAAATCAATTCTGGCTGATTTTAGTTATTAATATTCTGGAGCTGACTGTGGCTTCTGGTTTGTTCCAGTATTGCAAAGCTCGGACAGCGAGACCACCACAAGATAAACAGCCCGTAACCCTGACAAAAATAGATTCTTATGCAAATGTGCACATGCTTCAGTGGTCATTGCCTTGGCGTAATTATATTTCCATGTTCATTTAAGTTCCATTTGGAGGTATTAGAACCGATTTTTAAATCTCTCCACTGACAGCAGTGCTCTATTTTAAAACGCTCTTTGTCAGCTGAGGAATGTTCAGATGCACTATTCTTGTGTGCAGGGTGTATTTCAAGGCTCCTGAAGCATGACGCTGCTCTTGTACAGCTGCATGATGTCCGCTGACCTTTCCCCGATGAGTGTTTTTGTAGTTTTATCTCCTGTGGCTGACGGAGAACATGTTAACTCTACAGCATACTATCATGGCAATGTTGAATTTGAATCCAGGGCTTACACGCACACACGGGTGTATTCCTTGTGGTGAAACGGACTAATTAGAACAGATTAGAACGACGCGGCCCAAATCACAGTAAAGCGATTTCGAAGGCTAATTATTCAGGATGATTAGTGATAATCAGCGAAGTGCATATTTGCTGATATGGTCAAATGGACTGGGATTATGATTCCTTTTGTTTTCGTAGTGTAATTTGGATACCAATTGAATTGTGTTGCAAATTAACACACTTTTTTCTTTTTTTTTCTTTTTTTCCCAATCCATCAAATACAATACACAAACTTGGCTCTTCTCCAAATACTGTGAATCTTTACATAAAGGAGGGTTTGGTTTGGCATCACTGATTTAATTATCCACGAATATTCTCGCAAGTCTTTCAGCATTTTATCTCGTCCAGGCTTGCCCTTTCGTCCAGGACTGTTGCACGCCATTACTAACCAGCCTGCCGAATCGGATCATATTGTATTTGGATATCGAAGCTCAATTTTGGCAGGACAACTCGTTTTTGTACTGCACGGCAGCTGTGCGTTGGTGGCGATTTAAGGGAGGAAGGAAACGGGTGTCTTGTGCCGTCTCCCTCCATCACATTAATCACAATCACTGCATTTCAGGAACACTCGATAGCGCTATCTCTCCCAGCCCTGCTCTGGCTCATTGTGAGGATCGTTAATTATAGCTGTAGATAAAAAGCCATTTCTTACACAGGCTTGGATGGTTTCCCTGAGTTTTTGAGTCGGCCCAGGGTCAGGTGGGCTTTTATGGTTGACGATCTATAGGTCCTGCAGCTCCTCATTTTATTTATTTATTAAAAACCAGCTTCCCATTTCTCGAGCTTTCTCTCAGCTGGATATTTGAAACCCACACTGACCAAATATGTGCCCATTTTAGCTCGGCTCTGTATTCCCGGACTGGTGCTCCCCCCACCTTATCTTGTCTCTTTGTATGGTTGGAATGCTTTTATACTGCATCCTCATGATTAGAGCGTACACATGTTATATTATGATTGTTTGGCATAATTGTATGGAACAAATCCATTCAGACCAATAATACAGCGTTGTGCAACGTGGTTAATTTAAAAGAACAGAAAGACCTTGGTGATTACTGTTTTTCAGTAGATTCTGGGTAATATCAGCTTTAAATTTCCAGCTATCTTGGCAAAACTGAAGTATTCCACTGAAGCATTCCAGATTTTTTTTTTTTCGGTTTATGGGGAGTTTTAAAACGACACGTTTTGTTTATATCTCAGTGCTGTGAATTCTCAAATCTGATTGACCAGAAGGTGTCAGTTAAGGGCCCCTTTCTTTTTTTTTTTATATAAAGGAAAGAGTATCCAGTGTCAGCACTGTTTATAGACAAAGGATTTAGGCGCTCTGTGCTTTCTCTCTAACATAAGCTGCTTGTTTTGGTCATTTTACAAACTTTAAGAGCAAGAAAAGAGGTGCCATTATAATATTTCATAATAATTTATTACATTTATATAGCGCTATATATGTACATGCCATAGTGCTTCACAATTAAAAAAAAAATGCAATCAGTACACTTGAAGTCTAAAATTACGACAGGATTTTTTTTTTTTTAAATCATTTAAAATTCAATAAACAAGTTAGTCTAAGAAGCATAAGCTGATTTAAAGCTAGACGGCCTTTCAAGTTCATAAAATCGTTGAAATTTAGTTCCCTTTGAAATTTATTTCTGCAATCTCTCCCCCCCCAAAAAAAAAAAAAAATCAGGCCATTCTGTGGCTGTGAAGTAACTTAATTTGAGGGGATTCACAAGCAAATAATGTGCATGGAATCACTGCTTTGTGCAGTCAAGCAAACAGAGGAAGTCCATGTGCGCATGCTCAGGTTTACTTTCTTCTTTTGACTGCCGATATTTATTAGTTTGGTCCTGCGTTTCCTTTCCTTCGCAACAGAACGTCTTTTCTTCTCGCTTTCCATTACTGTAGTCGGTCTTTCATGTTTCATTTGCGTCCTCCATTTTTCTCTCCTGTTTCAGATTTGTATCCCACAATGCCTCGTGTGAACAGGGAAAGCCCATCACGTGATGCATGATATAGTATCTTGAATCGGGTCATGGCAAAGCAGGAAAAAATAGCTGAGAATTTAGGGCCATGTGGCCTTAAATTCATTAATTGTTCCATTTAAGAAAAAAAAATAACATTGGAAGTCTGCGATTTCGAATTCAGTAGCTTTTGGTCCACTCAACAAAAATAACTGCGTGTTGGCAGAATTCTTTTTATGACCTAAACTTGAAAAATCTGAAAGGCAGTCTACCTTTAAATAGGAAGGTTTTCAGTTGTTTCTTGAAATCGTTAATATTTATACATGACTTAAGTTCTCTTGGCAAGGTATTCCATAACTTGGGACCTGCGTAGGCGAGCGTTCTTCCACCAAATGAACTTCTTTTGATATTAGGAACCTTCCAAATCATAATACAAGCGATAGCATGTTTTGTGATATTCCATATAATTAAATGCAAGGAGAAACAGATAAAGTATGTGGCGCTCTTTAATAAATACATCGTAATCATTGGTAAATTTCTGTAGTGTAAGAGGAATAAAACACTTTGGGGTGGTGAAAGTAACTCCTGATTTCTGTGAGGCTGCTTCACATAACCCAGCTGTTGATTATTTTCTTATAACAGCACACCCCTAAGTGGTTTATTCCTTACAAATAACTGATAAATTTAAAACTGGGTAATGTTGAAGTATGTAAACCCTGGGGACTCGGTTGAAATGAACCTGCTTTTGAACAACCATCGGGTGGGTGGGTGGGTGGGTGGTGTGTGCACGTTTTGGGGATGCATCATGATGTCACAGGCAGCACACCTGAGCCTTATAGATGAACCCAAAGCTCAGAATACTCTTCACAAAGATGATCAGGCACATCCCGCAGCACAGTGCCAAACGGCGCTGTGGCTATGGCATTAAATTGCACAGATGTTTTCAAGACAGTTTCCAACTGCCTTTTTGAGGGTGAAATACTTTTGGGGTTGATTTACTGTATTAGACTGATGTGCGGAGAAACCACACCAGCTATTTCCAATTCTACATTAGTCTCAACCACTCGAAATTACTGCTGGATTGTCAGGCAGCTCCTGCAGTCTGAAGAACTATTTAAGAGACTATTGGAGCTATAAACGTCTACATTATACTCTTTCAAAATTATTTATAGAAATGGGGTGAATTTCCCCAAGGACACGGGCACTTTCTACTTCCTAAATTTGACTGTGGCAAACATGAAAGCTGTATTTCAAGGCAAAATTGGAAGGTTTGACTTCCCACAAAACTGTTAAGGGGAAATTATTTCGGTTGCATCCAAATTGAAGAGAATTTATTTAATTTTTTTAAAAAGCTGGTTTTTAACAACTAGCTGCCCTTATTTAATTTTATTTTTAAATAGTTCTCATTCAGTTGGAAAAGAAAAAAAAAATATATATATATATCAATATCAATGCTGATTATCAAGGCCCGTATCCAGCTGAAGTTCAGGGAAACGCTAAATCTGTCTCAAACAGCACTGCTGATAATGAATTGACCATGAGTGGATCGCTCAAATAGCTCTCAGATGTGCCTTCTCTCAGGAGAACTCTGTTCATGCAGTCTATTTATTCTAAATGTACAGAAAGGTTCATACCTGCACGTCTTCACGAGACCATGATCAGTGCCATTCTGGTGATAAGACTCTGCTCGTGTGTACTTCTAAGAGCTGTATGCACAAAGTGGTGATTTATTACGGTAAAAATGTCGTCTGTGTGGACAAACATTGTGTTTACTCAGTACAACCTAACTTTTTTTTTTAAAGAACTTTCAAAGACAGGATGTCATGAACATCATAACTTGTTCTGAAGCGCTTACTTTAAAAGTTTATCTTGCTGTAAACCACCGCACAGAATTGTGCATATATGGAAATGCAGAGAGCAACCTGCAGGATTCTGAAGCTTGTGGCCAGAAAAGTGTACCAAAGCTATCAGGTGTTCTGTGGCCTGAAAGAGGAATGTTGGAGAGAAAGTTTGAAATCGAATTCGTTGTGTGTGTGTTGCTGGTACGGGTTTATCAGGTACTACAGGATTTTGGGTGGGTTACAGTCAGGAAAAAGAAGCACCTATATTATTGGTGATAAAATGGTACGAGGCAGGTGCAGGTAATAAAATGGCAGCTCCGGGTACTGCGGTCCTCCTTTTATTTCAGCTTACCCTGATCTCCAACTCGGATCCTTGAACTCGCAGCAAAACATTTCAGCAGCGTGTTCATCTGGATTTAATCCGCAGTGTGGCAAGAGTGCCAAGTAAAAGCCCATCCATCATTCCTCGCAGCCTTTTTTTTTTTGAGATATACTCCATTTACCACGTTGACAACTTTTTGGGTTTGTTTGACAAGCAGCGCTATGTAGAAAGGCCAAGATGGCGGATTGGATGACGGGACATCAACGACGGGAATTCGGCTATACAGAAGGCATCTCTGGAGTTAATTTATCGACTGGGTCAAGAACAGATGTTTAGAGTGAGCTCGGAAGAACGAACAACCGTCCTCATTTCAGGGCTGCAGAAATTGATAAATAAGCGCTGTCACTTTGTCCGCTCTGGATGCGGAGATGATGTTGACTTCATTTTCTCTAACGCCGGCTCTGATGGTGGTTTCGGCTGTAATTCGGACCACAGGTTTATAGTAACGTGCTTATCGTTTCTGTAGTATCATGATGGACACTGCGCATGATCTTAAATGTTTATTTATCATCTTTAGGGCGGCTTAGTGGTTAATGCGTGTTCTCCCCGTCTCTGCGTGGGTTTCCACCACAGTCCAAAGACATGCAGGTTAGACTTATTGGTGGCTCTAAATTGACCGTAGGTGTGAACGTGAGTGTGAATGGTTGTTTCTCTATGCGTCAGCCCTGTGATGATCTAGTGACTTGTCCAGGGTGTACCCCGCCTCTCGCCCATAGTCAGCTGGGATAGGCACCAGCTTGCCTGCGACCCTGCACAGGATAAGTGGCTATGGATGGATGGATGGATGGATTAACATCTTTAGAAGGAGTCTCTCGTGTCCAGTCAGTAGGTTTTCCCTCATGGGAAAGTCTTCAGGACAGAAGACTTGGTGCTTTCTGGTTTCAAGAGTGTCCAAAGCTGCAGCTAACTAGTTTTCACAACATTTAAGTATGATTTGAGATTGATGGCAAATTACTGTGGTGTAAGAGGAATAAAACATCAGGATATACTTTAATTGGAAAATAACGCACTTTATTTTGATGATGGCTGTAAATCTAACACCCCAGGGTGTTTTTTTTTTTTTTGGTCTGTCACTACTAGGGATCACAAATCTTTGTCCATCTGTCTAACTATTCCTGTAAGACTATTAATTCGAAAGGTAATGGGAGAATAAGGATGGGAAGATGTGGTGTCCCATCCCCCCCAGAAGGAATTTTAGAAATGTCCTTCTCTCAGTAGGATTCACATTTCAGTCTCGGTCATTAACCCAGTGTGCATGTGTCCTGTTGACAATGGAAAATGGTCAGTTTCCAGGAGCGTATCTGATGTTAGAGTAATGACGTCTGCTGTAAAGTAGCATATTGAAAGAATGACTCTGTCTCTCTCTCACACACACACACACACACATGATTTTGATTACAGCATCCTATGTATGTACACCCAATCATTTGCAGTAGTGTTTAGTGGTTTTGCTTCATCACAGTACCACATGGTCATCAGGTGGTTCCTTGACCTCAGTGCCTCTGAGGGCAGTGACTGGTTTGCCTCCACCGGGCACACTTTTAGAGCTGGCTTTCTTCAGACCGTGGAATGCTCTGTTTTGTTTGCGTTGCCATGGAAGCTGACTTAAAAGTTTCTTTTCTTTAAAGTTTCTCTGAGCCAGCATGCGCTTCACCGGGTTTGACTGAAATGATCACAGGCATGAAGGCGCATAGGAAAAGTGCCAAAGGACCAGCGTGAAAAAATGCTCGAGCTTGAGTGTTCTCTTCTTACTAAGGTGTTTCTGTTCACAAAAGCAACACTCACTGTGCTGGGGTGGACGGATTTGATGCAGCTGGATAACGGCTGGTTTACGTGACCTAAAATGGGCTTTTGCTTGGGACAGTTTAGATTTTCTTTTTTTAAATCAGTTTTCTGACTACTTCACTTTATTTTTTAAAAACACAAGACGAGTTTGATTGATTGATTGATTGATTGATTGATTTTAATTCAGGTTTTCTTCACATATCTTGTGCAAAAGGCTTAACAGTCTTACACTCTCTGGCAGCCTTCCTGAAGTGATGTAACGCATGATGAGTATATCAGCACCACCCTGCGTGCTTCAGCAATCTTAGATGTGCTCAGTCCAGGATGACACAATGTCTCTCTCAGGGAGACAACTGGCTTCGGACGCTCTCCTCGCTCCATATAAGGAGCTCGCGAGTCTCTTTAACGCACACGCCAGCGCACTTTCACAATCGTCTTCTGTGCCTAGACGCTATAAAAGTGTGATTCCAGAAATCAGCTGCTGACAGAGAATCACCGTCATGACCCACAAATCATGTGAAGGGCCTCATGGGGAAAAACTGTCACTTCGATTCTGCTTATGCAGTCGAGTGCATTCCTGTTCTGCTGCGAAATCCTTCGAGCTAAATTGTGTGACACAATTAAGTTTACTAGAACAGTTAACAGATTTCAGCCATTTTTGGGTTATTGCGTTGTTTCTTGTGGTTTTAGAAAAGGGAAGATCTGAGCCAGACACATTGCCATCATTTTCTGATTGAGTTTGCCAAATTGAACAAATTTTGGTTAAGCCATCAAAGCTTGAAGCACTCACAGATACTGACAATTATTGAACTTTACAGAAGCAGACAAGAACACTAGGGATTGGGTGTGACTTGGGTCTGGGATCCAGTGGCACCCAAGAAAAAAGGTAATTTGAGTTCATTGGTTGTTTCAGTTACCTACTTGTTTGTTTATACAACCATTAGACAGTATTGTATGTGGTAGCAGGTCCCCCAAAATGGTCCCCCACACACCTCTAAGTCTTATGTCAAGATCTCATTCTGCAGAACTTCTCGTTTTGTGGATTTACAGGTGCTGTTTGGAAGGCCTGATGGATAGTGGTTATTGTACCTGAACTTCCCATTATGTTTGAACACCAGACCTTCCAATGGCATGAATGTGTTTGGTTTCATCTTAGTGTACACTCAGCCCACTTTGGTTGCCAGTGTTGAGCATGTTTATCAGCGCGCTTTTTAAAAGAAGCTTTGTTTGAGCTTTTTGAGTGAATACAAAAAGCAGCACGAGGAAACTACTGGTTGCTGTCCATGTTGGAGCAGAGACCTGTTTAGTTCCGAGTCATCTGTTTTACTGTTGGTTATGTCTCCAGATAACATCTTTTTCGTTTTTGATGGTGATTGAACATGCACAGACGTCCATTTTAGTTTGTTTGACCTGAGCCCTTGGGTAGGGACCAGAACAGCTGGTCTGAGATTGATTGTAAGAGGTGGTCTTGGGTCATTTCCAAACCAACACTAATGTGGTTCGATTGCAGTGAGGATGTGATTTAGCTCTGATTTGTCCTGACTGTGGGAAATGACCAATTAATTAGACCTGCAAGCCAAGCTCAATTTTGTACCTTTTTCTTTCTTCCCCTTCATCAAACATGGCCAAGAATCATTTACTTACACAGGAGAAGGACTTTATTTGGTCAGTTGCCAATCATAACCCACTAGTCAGCTCTCTATTTTCATACAACGGCTATCAACCGAGTAGGGTGAAGGCTTGTACAGTACATACTTCCTCAGAGACACGTGAATCTAGTCAACGATGTCTTTTTGAAATACTGTTCCTGCGGTGTCACAGGGCAGGGTAACACACACAGGAATGTGCTATCCACCCTCTTCTACTTGCATGAGCTCATCAATGCCCACGGTTGGCTAGAGAGAGTAATGCCCTCCCACTGTCTTGGCTCCTGACTACGGATGGCTATGGCCTTGTTGGGATCCAAACTCACAATCTTCTTTTGATGGGGCAGCGGGACACTTTCAGATGTTTTGGTGCTGTTTACTCACCAAACACCGTTTCAAACTAATTGTCTAGAAAACTTGTCAGTGGTAAGAAGGATGGACGCGCCAATCCAATTGCAGCAGCTAAGAGATTCTGAAACTAATGACTAGAAAAGCGTAAAAAAAACCAAACAAAAACCCACTCCATGACACACGAAGAGTCTGAGAGTTTTATGGTGCCGTTTATTTATTTACTCTGCCTTAATTTGTGAGGGAAACCAAATAAAATGTTTTTTAAATTGAATTTGACTGATTTTGGGTTGGGTGAAAAAGGGCCCTTAACTGGTACACCATAATTTATTTATGCAGTTACACTTATTCCAATGGGTGGCTGCATGTTTGGTTTCTCTCTCTTTCTCTCTCTACCATCTTATATGGTGGAGTTGTAAAGAACTGTAGAAGAGTTATAAAGGGTTCCCACAGAGTAACTATACCATTTAATTAAATGTACAGTGTTGGGATGCCCACATTTGGCATTGAGAGTTGTTTTGGGGAAAGTTGCGGAGTCCTGTGTTTTCTTTTTTTTTTTTAAGAAGATAAGTTCTGATCTGTAATGCAGATAAGCTCAGCTTGTTTAGGTCCTGGGTGTCCTGATGGACGATGAAGATTTGTTACAGTGTGCTCAGTGTGGGCTCTTGGTGCAGAGAAGTGGCATGTGATGCATTCTTGTTTCCTGATTAGAGGTGTGGGTGATGTGGCACGAAACATTCTCAGACAACTATAAAAGGAGAAAAACTGGGGTGCTCTGCGAGTAGAACAATCATCCATTAACATTTTACTGCGCTGCACAAAAGTAATACGCCAGGGCACGCCTCTTCACCAGCATGGTTTATGCACTGTGGTCAATGTCTACGGAGTGGAAAAAGGGGGAAGTATCTCATCCATTTGGCTATCTCCAGCTGCCAAACACGTGTAACAAGAAGCGTTTCGTTGCTTTTATACCAAGTCAAACAAAGAATGTTTTTGTCTCCTTGCTTTCATGTGAGGTGGAACACAGTGCCGTTAAAACATTTACACACCAGGAGAAGACGTGCCATTCCGGATCTGAAAATGGAAAATTTAATTGCTTGGGATTGGATGAAATGTTTTATATGGGCACTTGCTTGAAATGTCTAGTTAAAGGGCTAATTGAAGGGGTTGGTAAATTTTATGTAATAGGTGTGGAAGAAAGACGCACTGTTTAATTATGTAAATATGAAGGTTTATATTATGTCAGGCAAGACGGAGTTTTATAGTATTTATTAAAACAAGGCTCATGGGAATCATGACTGGTCGTGTACTTGGGGTCGTTCTGTGTCCCCCCCCCAAAAAAAAAAAAAAAAAAAATCAGTAGGAGGGTTCAACTATTTCCCCTGACCTTGTGAATAGACTTTTTTTTTTTTTTTGCTGTAAGTTCTCCAGGGACTGTTTGCACCTGCTCCACCCTTGTCATGTCGTAGTTAAACTTGTGACTCATTGCTTCTGGGCAAACGTCTGGTGAGCAACTGCAGCGTCACACGGCTTGAAGCTTTGTGTTCCAGAATCGGTAGCTTCCTGAAAGCATCCACCTCTGACTCAGAGGCGTCAAAGGAGACATGTCAAAAACGGGCAACGAGGCATATTTCACAGCTTGGAGTTGCTCTTCCTGCCGAGTGCCTTCCCCTGAACTTTACCCTCCTCTTATTGACCCTCTCGTTGACCCGAGAAAACCATAATATGTTCCTGGCGAGAGGATGGAGATTGATAACTACGTGCTATAAATAAATCTGTTCACTGAGACCACTAAGGCTCAGGATGACTGCGTTTATCAGAAGCTTCAGCTCCGCTTCCTGCTATTTTTTATTTATTTATTTATTTATTTTTTAGTGCCCAATTAAGCCCATAAGGCAGACTGCAGTTATGTCACTTGAGCGAGTTCAGCTCTGATAACGGCATTATGTGTGTGTTCGCTGCCTGAAAGTAATTGGGTCCTTCCAGTTTACATGATAAAGAAACAAAAAGTGGAAGCACGAAGCCCTGGAACAATAACTCTCTCTCCTGTCGACTTCCTTTTTCATGTGGTTCCCCCCTCCCGTAGTTGAAAAGGTCACTGTCGTGGGTCCTTCCTTTTCACTTTACTGTATTCTGCCGCTTAGCACTCAATTTTCCGACATCCCGGTTATATTTGTGTTCATTTTAATCCACTTTGAGCCTTCAGTGTGCTGCTTGATAAGATTCAGGTGATTTTTTTTGAAAAGCCTGACCTTCCCTTTGATAGGAATATATTCGACCTGTTGAACTATCTTAAGAACTTTTTCTTGAACTGAACCAAAGCCAGGATTTCCAGCCAGCCTGTTTTATCCGTTCATTCTACATCTACAGGCATCTACACGCTCTATATAGGCAATGAACGAACAGGAACGGTGATTGATTTACAAGCTGTACACATGCTTGTGCAATGCCTCAAGGGGCTGAGTCAACCTGGTGTCATGGTTTCAACAGAGCTCTTCCTGTCCAGGCACATCTACAGGATCCAGTCTGGCGTCCTAGACTCCAAAGTGCTGATCTGAGTTCTGCGGACGTTTCATGGGGAAAGTGTGGGAAGGACGTACTGATCAGTCCAGAGCAATGCAGTCAGGCTGTTTATAATAGGATGATGATGCAGGAACACTAGAGCCACTGTGTGAGAACATGCCATTCTGACAGTAGATATAGACAGCACGTAGCAGCCACATTGTTTATTAATAGGCTTTTAATTGTTTACAGAGCACTACTTTTGGGCTTCACTGCACTGCATGAATGGAAAGAACCCATTTTTCCTTTTAATACCTAATTCTTCACATCGACTCCCAAGATAGATGTTTTATGATTTCTTTTTGACCCACTGGATTAAGTTATTGGACTCTAAGGAAGACATCCCTCAGGAAAATGCTTTACTCCACACTTTCTTTTTTTCCTCCTCTGACTGTTCCTTGGGCTGAGTCCAGAGTATACAAATAATTGAAGTGCCATTCTTTTAAATAATTACTTGCAACAATGCTGCTGTTCAGACAAGTCTCAAAAGCCTTCTCTCTTCTGCATTTTTTTTTTTTCCTTTAGAAAGTTATGTGGGCCAGACAACCTACAATATGTAGTCTGTATGTGAGCAGTCAGCAAATAAAAGGACAATAAATCAAAAACAAAAAAAGGTTATTGATTGATTTAATCCTGTCATGGAATGGAATTTTTTTTTTCCCCCCTTATTTTACTAATGGGCTTGGTTTTGATAGCCACGATACATTACATTTAATTTGGATGGGGAAGCCGTGGCCTAATAGTTAGAAAAGCAGCTTTGGGACCATAAGGTCACCGGTTCAATTCCCTGGACCAGCAGCTGAAGTTCCCTCGAGCAAGGCATCTGCTCCCCAGGCTGCTCTGGGCATGTTGTACGTTGCTGTGGATAAGAGCGTCGACTAAATCCCTATAATGTAATAGAATGCACTGGGACGGTCCTTAACAGAGCAACAAGTCTAAAATAGTGGTCGTGTTCATCATAGTACAAGCTTGGTAACAGTGTCTTATGGATTACAGAGTAGTTGGTGGCGAGGTTGGAGTAGATTGCATAAGTCACCTACACTTATTTTGTTTTTGAGATTTACTGATTATAGTTTGCAAGGTGACTATTTATTTAAATATTAAACTCCTGTGACCTATGGTGGGTTGTGCGTTTTACCTGGATAAGCAGTTTGTAGCCAGATATATTGGTGTGTTTTGCTAGTGTAGGGGACAGCAAGGAGACTTGGGACAGTTTGTGTTCTCCTAAATTTAATTTCAACCAGTCAGGTTTGAGATTACATCAGAAGTTAGATGTTGACCCTTTGAGTAACTTTGGAGCCATGAAGCTGGAAACTGCAGTAAAGTTTGTGCAGTTCAATGTTTTTTGTCGACCAAAACTTGTATTTTCTGCTTCACATTCCACCTCCATTCTATGAGATGGGGAGAGTTGGGACAGTTCATGTTGTGTGTGTGTGTGTGTGTGTGTGTGTGTGTGTGGAGTATTTTATTTTATTTTTTTCCCCCCTTCTTGTGGCTTACAAATATTAAAGTATTATTTTAAAAATGTAGGTGTGCCCCTGCAGGAGGGTTGAACTTTTCATTCCATCTTGAGAATGGAACCTTTTTCTTGGGTCTCGTCAGGTTTTGGGTAAACTGACATTTCTCGATCACTGTACCAGCATTGTGTGTTCATAAAGTTCATATGGGACAAGTTTTGATAAACAAAAATTAAACATATCGGCCAAGGTATTTTATTTTTGTCCAATATCTTCCCTCAATGTCTCATGTCTCTCCGCAAAACATAAAAAAAAAAAAGTGAAGCCTGAAGGCCAGTCTATGTGACAAGTTGAGAAACTAATGTTGTGGTAAGAGCGGATAATAATAAATACTCTCGAATGTGACTGCAAAGAATTTCACATAATCTACAAAAGCTGAAAACTTGTACCAAGTCTCTGTTCTCCCCTGCTGTGGGAAAAATCAGTGGCTGGTCCTCTGTAATGTCAAACAGTTTGTGAAAGGACGCAGTTCTTAGACACCGTTAGTGATGAAAACTACCAGCGTCTTTAACCACATGTAGAAAACTCTGACTTTAAAAGTAGACAGCGTTTCGATTTCATAAAACCGGTGAAATTTGGTCTTTGTGACATACGTTTATTTTTGTAATAAAAAAAAAAATCCAGGCCATTCTGTGGCTGGGAAGTTGTTTTAATTTGAGGTGATTCCTGAGCAAATAATGTGCATGAAATCGATCGCGTCATCCAGTCCAGCACATAGAGGAAGTCCGGTATGCGCATGTTTACCTTTTGGCGGCGGCGTCTTCTCTTGGTTTTACAGTAGCTGGCATCCAGTGTTGCATTACTGCCATCCCTTGATCGTGCACTGACAGTTCCATCATTCTGTCACTAAACGAACAGCTGATCTTTATTAGTTTTGTCCTGCGTTTCCTTTCCTTCGTATATAACATAACGTCTTTTCTTTTCGCTTTCCGTTACTGTAGTCGGTCTTTCACGTTTCGTTTGCACACTCACGTCTGCCATTTTTCTCTCCTGTTTCAAATTTGCATCCCACAATGCTTTGTGCGAACAGGGAAAGCCCACCACGTCATGCATGACATAGTACCTTGAATTGAGTCATGGTGAAGCAGGAAAAAATAGCAGAGAATTTAGGGCCGCATGGCTGTAAAATCATTAATTGTTCTATTTAAAAAAAATAATAATAAAATTGGAAGTCTGTGATTCAAATTCAGTAGCTTTTGGTCCAATCAGCAAAATTAATTCGGTGTTGGGGAAAATTCTTTTTATAACCTATGTTTGAAAAATCTGAAAGGCAGTCTACCTTTAAAAAAAAAAAGCAAAGGAAGGGGTTAATATTCTGAGGGCCCCCCCAAAAAAAAAGAAAGTCATAAATAAATAAAAAAAAACCCTCAGAAATTCTGAGATTAAAAATTCACAAATTTTTCAAGAAAAATATCTCGGAAGGAACAAGAATGGTAAAGATATTACAGAAATAAACATCTATCACAATGACCATTTTTCAGAGGGAACTAAATTTCACTGATTTTATGAAATCGAAAAGCTTTAATCAACCTACAACACACTGCCGTATGTCCCATATAGGATTTGAATTTTCATAATACATGTTCAAGGAGAAGAATCGAGTTTTTAACACCGTTAACTCAAGTATCAAACCATGTGACTTTTAGGCTGAATGACTGATGCACCCTGTTGTCGGAAAAACACTCTGCGTGAACAAGTGTAATTTGCGGCATAGCTTATTTTCACACATTTTCCATTCATGCACTAACTTTCGACAAAAATATTCAAAACAAAGTAAGTGGTACTCCATGTAATTGTTTAGGAATTATGATACACGCTTATGAAAATGACTGTTTTTCTTTGTTGAATCTCAGCTAGCATATTGTGCACTACGTAGGTTCTAAGACTCCAGCATATTATACCCTATTTATACAGCAGTTCGTTCCAGTCCACTGATCTGATTGGACGAGTGGCGTTCAAAGAGAGCTTATGTTTAGTATAACTGCAGTGGAACGTTTCACTGTTCGCATCACTTCATTACTCTGTGTTCCCCAAGTAAAATTCCACTTCGAGCAACAGTCCCACTGAAACGGTTATGACAGTCAGGTTAGTGACATCATCAGCAGACAATACATTTTCACGGATATACAGCTCTGCAAAAACTTGAGACCACTCAAATTATTTTTCTCAAAATCAGCATCGTTATGTTTAGCAGCCATTTCATTCCAGTGTCTGCACCTCCATTTTACTTAACGAGATACTGATTTGGTGATCACCTAAACCAAATCCTATTTCATCTCATCTCATTATCTCTAGCCACTTTATCCTGTTCTACAGGGTCGCAGGCAAGCTGGAGCCTATCCCA
>JAODVO010000018.1:5880563-5893580 GCA_025400055.1 Notarius lentiginosus
ACACGGGGAGAACATGCAAACTCCACACAGAAAGGCCCTCGCCGGCCACGGGGCTCGAACCTGGACCTTCTTGCTGTAAGGTGACGGCGCTAACCACTACACCACCGTGCCGCCTGCCGTGGACCAAACGAACTAAATTCAGCATGGCTAAAAACTGAATAGGCCGATAAGTATAATATTTAATTGCAATTAGTTGCCAAGACGAGTCACGATATAAGGTTACTGAAACTGAAAACGTAACTGAATAAAATGTTAATTAGGAAATAAAGCAAGTTTAAAAATGACTTCAGTTCCCCTTTTAACTGGCAATTGGGCAAATGCGTTTTACTTTCTGATGAATGTCTGTAGGCTTTGATTTTTGGGTCCTCCTGTAGATACAATATGCACTTTGCAGTTGTGATGCACGTAGCTCCTTTCATTCGAGTATACAGCACTTGTTTTGACAGGGATTTCATACCAGGTATCATTTTCAAAGGTTGAATGACCATATGCCCAGTAAATAAATGCTGTATGCAGATGATAGGAGTGTTGCTTTTATCATGCATGAGTTTGCAGTGGTGTGTGAGCGTTCTGCATGTGTGTGTCTCCCACTACTCATAGGAAGAATCACCGGCGATCATTAAACCTGTGCCAATCAGCCACCCACCTGCTCCTGCCCCTAATGCCACCCCTACCAACCCACCCCCAAGTAGCGCCTATAACAAGACGGCTCGTCCTTTTGGAGCATCATCTAATTTTAGAGCGGTCAGCCCGTCCTGCCCTCCTGCAGCACCCAAAGCCTCCATCCCTTCAGCCTCCTCAGCGTTCACTCCTGCTGCTCCCTCCCAGCAACCTCCACAAGGCCCACAACCTCCCTTCCCACTGGCCAGCGGCTCCACTTCCCGCACAGTCTCCTCTCTTAACCCTGCCCACAAACCTGGCTCCGCTTACTCCCCCTTCTCTCACTCTTCCTCCTCTTCGTCCTCTGGCTCGTCTTCGCCAGCCAGAGTGACAGGCCCCGCCCCCTCATCTGCTCCTGTTGTCCCCCAGCCTTCAGTCTATAACACTCCGTTCAACCTATACTCCAACGAGAACGCATGCGAGGTAGCTATGGGTCAGAGGCGTGGCCTGTTGGAGCAACAAGGTGCAGTGGAGCATCAGAATGGGTAGGTGGAGGCCATTGTCTGTCTGTGTCCTGAATCATTTCCACGCTTCCTTCCTTCCTTCCTTCCTTCCTTAATCCTGCCTTTTTTTTCCTCTTGAGGGTTCTTTGAGCAGCTTTATCTGAAAACAATTTAATTCAAGCAATAAACTGTTCCTCTGAAGGAAGTTCACACTGCAGATTTAAAACATTTCAGATTGTGGGTGGTACTGACCTCCTATGAATATTTTGAAACCGAATAACCTTGGCTGCAAATTCTTATTATTGGAGGGGTTTTTGTTGTTGTTGTTGTTGTTGTTGTTGTTGTTGTTGTTGTTTATTTGGAAGACTGACCTTCAAGACTGAAAAATGCAAGCAGGTTGATGCATGTAAACCCATTTTCAGCAGAATGCAGAGTTTATTGGGAGCGAACATTCAGACGACGATGACAAAAAAAAAATCATCTTGAATAACCCTCAACTGTTTGGATAATCTCAACTAGAGTGCAAATTCCTTTGGGTAGTCGTATTATCCAAAGCAAACATATTTTTCCCGAATTATAAACATTTTGAGGAGCTTTCGAGTGAATGTCTTGTGACTGTCGGACAGTATTTCTAAAACCTGAACCGTGTAAGTCGGAAATGCCTGGATGGCATTATGTGAACAAGTCTGAATTTGCAGTTAAGTTGAAGAATTTGTGCACAGAACACATGCAGGCTCATACAAGTCATTTCACTGACTTAAGAAAATATTTTGCACTTGCTTTCAGCTACGCGTTGAAATAATTGAAGGTGGAAACCTACTCCTTTTATTTTTAGATGTGTGAACAGGTTTAAAGGTCTTTTTATCTTTTGAAATAAAAGAGAGAAAATTCAAGTTGGAAAATATTTTGGTCTGAGATAGTTTTTTTTTTTTTTTTTTTGGCAGTCAGATATGGTGTGTATTAAGGGAATAATTTATTTTAAATAAGGTTGCGGCATGGAACAATCTCCCTCATTCCGGCACTTGAGGGATTTGAAGTCAACAGGAAAAGGGAAACAGGTCGACGTGCACTTTATGACTTTAGACGCGAGAGGCTGTGCTTTCTCTGATTGATTATCCAGCAGCGAGCTGAACGATAACCTCTCTACATTCATCCGTCTATCCGTCTCTCTTTGTTTATGTGTTGTACATCTTGTCTCAATCTGCAGGAGTGGGTGAGGAACCCAGTGAGGCACTCGGGGCTTGCTCATGCTTGCCTTCGTCTAATTGACGGTCTGCTTCACATCTTTTGTGCCATTTTTGTGAGCGCATGCACTTGGCTCTAATTAGTCAAGAACCACGGCTATGAATGGAATTTGTCTGATCTTTAGGGTTGAGTCAAACAAAGATGGAGAATGAACAGCCATGTCAGTAGTGATAATGTGCCTAACGTGGGACAAATGGCAGTAGCAGATCCACCCAGCACATGCAGGAAAATAAGACCGCGTCCATGTGGGTATAGTAATGGCACCGTGCAGGGTGGACGAGGCGTGGTGGTGCCACACCTGTGTAGTTCTTCCTGCAGTAACTCGAGGGACCTCGATTTGTTCCATTTATAATGGCTGGGAAACACAGGCATGTTTTTGTCATGCCCTCTATAACTCCTGTGAGGCTTTTCTCCCCGCTCAGCCTGTGCAAACATGTATGACGCAGTGGGAGTGTGTTTCCAGGAAAACTTCTTCTTCTGTTTCGTATGTTGTGGACGAGGTGTGGTTGTGCCAGACCTGTGGAGTAGCCCGATTTGTCCCATTGGACAATACCTGTGTAAAAAATGGCTCGGACGTGTTGGCGTTTTCTGTAGTGCCCGTCTTTATAACCCCTGTGATGGTTATTTCCTCGTCTCATCAGAGAGCGCTTTTCAGGAACGCCTGTAACTTCTCCTTCCGAGAACTTCCAGCTGCGTTTACTAAGTCGGCCAATTAGCGTCCAGGGAGGAGCCATGGTGGTGATGTTTGACTCGTGCAGCCTCTCACATTAAAGTAATTCGTCTCAGATGTTCCTGAAGGTGCTTTGTAGTGCGAGTGCTCCAGAAGGCGCTCCAGAAGGCTTTGTTGCTGTTTTGCTTCCTTGTTGTCGTTGGCAATTTTAAGTTTCGAACAATGCGCTTTTTGAGGCTTGCACAAAACCGCACATGGAAAAACAGATTCAAGTTTAAGGATTAGTGAAACATCTTTCTGTTCCTTTGTGTGATCTGGGAACATCCTGTTTGTTTGGCTACATGAAGTAGAAGCATGTGTGGGTGTGAATGTTTTCACTCAGTCTCTTCTTGCATGCTTTTTCTGCAAGTTTATACAACTCGTTCACACGTCTCTTTCTTTTTTTTCTTTCCTTCTTCTCTTCTTCCCCTACAGGATGAGCCAGTAATAAAGTCAGTGTTATGGCTATACTGGTATCTGTTTGTGCTTGTGTGTGTGTGTGATGTCATTCACCACTTCACTAGAGTTAACCTTCGAAGCACGACTGTACATGTCTTCAGCACCGTTCCCAACTGACATTTCTTCTCCTTGTCTCATTTGGTTCTTGTGTGGTCATAGCTTTTAGCGTGCATGTCCATGTCCTCGCACATGTGCTCACGTCAATCCATGTGCTTCTTTTCAAGGCTAGCTATTAATTATAACGCACAATGTGTGTCAGCACGGGTATTAATAGTGTAGCTGTTGAGCACTCTGACATTTTGCAGTTGTGTGAGAGAGAGAGAGAGATGGAGGGTTTTGTCAGAGACAGCAGGGAACTCTGCATGCAGTGCTGCCCTCTTGTGGATTCTGACACAGTTCCACCTTCAAACTTTAAGGGCAGGGTTTCTCAAATAGGGGGTGCTCAGTTATTTCAATTATATTTGGTCATAATGGGTTCTGTTGGTGGAAAGCTCAGGGAATAAAATAAAATCTTCATAGCAATTGACAAATATTGCACATTTTATCATGTTTGATAGTTAAATACGTTTCAAAATCAGTTTGAGAACCCCTGCCAAGGCGGAACTAACAAGCTTGTTTATCGAAGATCATGTCTCAGTGTTCAGGTACACAGTGATGTTCATAAACAGTAAGTCACACTGTGTTCTTAATCACATCTTGAAGTCCATCAGAAATTTGCACACTGTGGAGTGTCTGAAAAAAGGAAGGCTATGGCTTCGTAATTTCAGCACAAAATGAAACCTCCACCGCCGGATGTTTTGATTGATCAGATCCATTTCAGTTTCACCAAACTATTCCTTTGTTTACTTTGAGCTCCAGCTTCTAACATGGTTGATTAACCGACTGTTAATATATTCGTCTCTTACTTCCATAGTGGGCCTCACAGTATTCTTAAGTAAGTGGCTGCAGTTTGTTGTTTTAAAAAAATAAAAACGAACCCTTGTTGTTGATGGATGCTTTGATTTCTGACTTGTCTCATTTCTTCCTTTTCTGCCTTCTGCTTTTCTATCTTCTTAAACCGTCCCACAGAAAGACTCCGCCCAGGTAACAGGAACAACGCACAGCGGTTTGAATGTGTGGGTGTGTTTATGTAGGGAGTAAAATATGACCGGGTGTACTGTTATAGGAAGCAGTTTGTCCTATAGTATGTATGTATTTATTTATGAATGACATGCCACACTTCTCTGGGTTTTCTCAGAGTGCCCAGGAAGCCCGTCACAGAAACGGAGCTGGTGGTGAACCACGGCTCTCACCTGAGCGACGCCAGTAAAAAGCGTCTGATCGAGGACACGGAGGACTGGCGTCCGCGCACCGGAACCTCTCAGTCCCGCTCCTTCCGCATCCTGGCGCAGATCACGGGTACAGAGAATGGTCAGTGCCAGCCTCGGCTCATTACCGTCTCAGGCAGAGCTGTAAAATTTCCCCATGCTGAGACTTTTATATGCTCAAGCAGTTGCATAATTTCCTGTGATTTGGGTCTAGGGGTAGAAGTTAGACATGCGTTTTTATTATCTTTCCACTCAGATTCTGTATGTGAGTTTTTTTTTTTCTTTCTTTTCCCCTGCAGTGTTTGCTCTTTTTTTTATTTATTTATTTATTTAATTAAAAAAAAATTCTCATTTCTTTCTTGCAGAACAAGCTCATGAAATCAGTCCTGGAAAGAAGTAAGCATGTTTTGGTTGATTGGTTGTGATCTGATCAAGCTTGTTGGTTTTTTTTTTTCTTTTTTGAGTGCATGCCTGGTGTGATTTTTGATTGTGGCGCTTGCTTTACATCTACCCCGCTTAAGCATGTTGTTGTATTCTGCAGTATTATTGTTCACGTCTTCGTGTGGTTGTTTTAAGCAGTTTCCAGGCCTCATCCTGTGTTCACACTAAACTACTAACGTCTCTTGTAGTTTGTAGCTTACAAACATGCACTTTCTAGTCATTCTTTAGTTAATATAAGTAGCAAGTCAAAATGTACAGCTCCTTATACACTTTGTCGTTTAAAACGTATTCAGGTTTGATTTCAGTGCTGCCTTCTTTGGCAGATTAGCCAAGTTTGCTGACCGTACTAGCTAAGCACATTCACCAGAGGCATGATCGAGCCCTGCTACTTCCTCCTAAGCTTTATTTTTCTTTATAATGTCTCGTAAAGTTCTATATTAAAGCACAGTTACAAGTTTTTCTCCCGTATTTATACGTCAGACAGAACGTTGGTGCTATTTGCAGGTAGCAAGTAAAAGGTTGTGAGTGGCAGACCCTACACACACCACAATATTAAACCAAGGAATCATTGCAGCCAATTTGGATTGGTTGTACCTGATTTGTGTAGAATTGAGTCAGTTCAAATGGCGCTTGTTGTTTAGTGTGAACGTCGAGTTGTAGTGCCAACCAGGATGAGGAAGTTCATCGTTGACGGGCCTGGAATTTGCATCTTCACTCATCATTAGTTCTTCACTGACTAGAGTGGAATGCAAACCACATTGGAATGCAGTCCCCTAAGAGGCATCGTGGGTAAATAATTGGGATTGTGGGTAATCAGGGAGCTGTACAAAAATGCATGAAAATGGAAACCATCGTGAGTCAGTATGTCTGAGGGCCAGAGTCTTGTAAACAACACTGGCTAGTTTCTCAGCTGCTCATTCTGATTTAAACTGCCATTATGAAGAATTATTGGTATTTAAAGCACGGATAAGCAAAACACGCCATATATAGGAGTGTGTTGAATTTCACAAAAACTTGCCTTGTGTTGTCGCATGCTAAAACTGATCTGTTTCTTCTTATAACGTTGCTGGAAAAAGTAGACTAACGTGTCTCTCTTCCTCTTCACTTCCTTTCCTGTTGTCTGTTGCTTTGATCTTGGGACATCAGGGTGACCAAAGTCGACCCCAAGGTCGTACGGCCCAAGTACAACAAGCTCCGGGACTGGCATCACGGAGTCTCGGCTCGGGTGCTGAATGTCCAGTAGTGTCACGTGAGGCCTCGTCTCGTTCCCCCTCTGCTGTCTCTCACACTCGCTGGTTTTCAGATGTAGACGCACGGTTGTTCAAAAAGGCAGTTAAAAGTTGTCCCCGTCCCCCCCCTCCCCACGGACGTGTGAGCGTAAGTCAGGTTGAAGAATGTGTTTTGAAGAAGGGCTGTAGGATGTCGCGTACTTAAGAGAAAGAAACCGATTCACAGATATCGTCACGATGGCACTTTTCTTGCATGATCTCCATCTATTTCTGTAGGGGTTTGCATTTGCTCATTTTCCTTTTCTGTTTTCTTCAGATTTACACTCTATAAAAACTGTACTCTGCTTTACGGACTTCTGTATCTGATTTAAATTAGTACCAATGTCTTCTAAATGTCTCAATAAAGCTTCTTCTTTTCTCCCTCTTCCTGAGTCGCTTGTGCTGTCTTTCACAGTTTCTGTCCTGTTTGTTCTTTGTCTTTTTCTGCTTTCAGAGCAATGGGAAATTCTGATTCATGCATTACATCATTAAAGTCAAAACCATGAGAGAAAAGTCTTGCAGGGCAAAAGTTTGTGTCCCATTACAGGGTTGGACAAGTCATAAATACGTAAGCAGTGCTGCCCAGGTTCATGCTTTGTTTGCCAGGAAACTATATGATGTTATTTATCACTTCGTACGAACTGTAAAGTACACGGTTTTATTTATTTATTTATTTATTTTTTTTCCCATTCAGCTTCAATATGGAAACCTATGTAACATGCTCATCCAGAAAATCGCCTGTCACATCCCGAGGTGGTTTTCTCGCACTCTGTCTCTCACATGAAGAACTGCCAGTTCCTGTCTGCTCTCTGATGGAAAAACTGCTGAACATATCCAATATTTATTTATTGTCATTGATAAATAATAGATTAGCTTTCTCCTTTGGGTTAAACAGCTCCTAGCTCTGCCTTTTTATGCCTGTCTCTCCTGTCCTTATTCTCTCCTTGTTTCATCCCCCGGGTGACAAGGAACATAAAGAACAAAATGGAACATGCGGTGCAGGACTGAAAAAAAAAAAAAATGGAGACAAGCAAAGCAATACATAACATATTGGTTTGGGCAGAGATGGAACAGAACCGGAGGGTGCATTATATATTTATACTCTATTCTCTTTAATGCACTTCTTTTCTGACTAGCCATGGGGTATGGGGGGGTGGATATTGTAGCTCTGCAAATGCCCACCAGATGGCAATATGGTAGAGGTTTTTCTCGCCTTGTTTTTACCGAGTTGCTGCTAGGATGTCGCGATCAGTCTTGAACTATCTGCTTTTTACAGAGTCTACTTGGAGAGAACCTGACCAAGAAAGACTTTCTGTTTATTGTTTCAGTTCAACGAGCAAATCCTGACTTGCCACAAAATGGACCGTGTTTGTTTTGAAATGAAGTCTTATTTGTGCTTGAGAACTTCTGCCAGGTCTCTGTTCCTGTAATCGGAAAGTGTACGTTTTATTCTGGGAAGCCCTTGTAATATTGGAGGAGGGGTTGATGATTGATTAAAGGACAACAAAGCATGCAAAATTTGTCCACATTCTTTTCAGCATCAAATAGACGCATCCTTTGGAAAGGTGACCTTGGAAAATGTGATAGCCATTTAATTTTTCACTCGGAGTCGGCATCTGAATTGTATCGAGTCCATGTAAACCCCTCTGATAATGGCAGCACCTCTTGTAACCAGCTGCCTGTACATATGGGCACTACACGACCAGACCCTTCCTCCGCCTTTCTTTAAACTCGGCTTTCATGTTGCTTTCTCAGATATGGTTTCCCCTGCTGGCATTGGGCACGATAAAAAATTTTTTATTTTTTTTTCTTCACTACTCCCATCTGTTTAAGCAGAGCTGTAGATTTCCCATCATGTATCTTGGATTGACTGCCTAATTTCAATAGCAGCATGAAAAGTGCAAGGCGCAGGAATTATTACTTAAAGGATTTTTATTGTTTTATTGGATAGATGATGAAAGGTTACGAGTATTGTGGCGTGAGTTGGTTGTATTTTTGCAAGATGGGGGTTGGGCACAAAACTGGGGCAGTATACTATTCGAGTGAAGGCAGTGCCAGCCCTTTTTTTTGGCACCTGTTTTCTTCATTAACAAACCATCTGGGACTGCTGGGCCTATTGGCCAGATTTATTTGATCAATCTGGTCATGCTTAGATTCCTGAATGGGCCTAATCCAAAACACATCCCCTGTAATTGGTTAGATTGGTATTAATTGCTTGTGTGGAGACCGGCTCCTAATTCAGTTCGTAAAGACTCGGTTGATGTAGTTTCCTGTCATAGGTAATTGCTTTATAGTGTTCTATAAGTAAATGTTTAATCTCTTCCTGCATTGGTGTAGACAGTCTTCATCCATTACTCTTCAATTACGAAACCCCTAAATGCAGTTCACCTTGCACATCCTCTCAACGCCATTTCATTATGTTGAACAATAAACGAATAATTATTTTAGTTCCATCAGCTATTCGTTTCTCTAACATTGGAATTGGGCAGTGTTGGAGGAATATCTTGGGGGTGGGGTGTTTACCATATATAAGACGTCATATCTCACCTTTTTGGGTGAACATTATATTATGAACTGCTGCCTAATGAGATGGGGGAAGTAAAAACGTTCTATATTACTGGGTATGTAGTGCATGATGGAATGCGAAATGAAAGTTTAACAAGAAACACTTCTTCAGTGTGCTTTAGTTTACTAATGATCAGGTCTGATATGATTCAATTCAGCATGAATGAATTTTTCTTTACACCCCGAGTAGCGATACGTTTCCTCAAAGCAATTATTTTAGCATATTACATCAGGCGATTGTTATAAACGTGTTATATGCACATGTGTGAAAGTGTTGAAACGGGAGCAGCGTTCAAAAGAATACAGTATGCAGAGCGTGTGTGAGTGAGTGAGCGAGAGAAAGAAAGAAAGGGACACTGTGGTCTCTGAAAGGACAGCTGCCCAGGCTTATGGTAAACCTTTTGTGTGTTCCTGCTTATGGTTACCATAACAAACCCATCCGAGTAGCTCATTCAGCAGCTGATCGGTCAATTTTTGCAGCCTGCAGTTGCAGCTTTATAGACTCTGAGGCCTTTAAGACTAATATTGTGAAATATTTGTGAATGAGTTCCATCAGTGACGAAACTCTAGCTAATAACTACGTTCTCCCTGTCCGCAGTGAGGCCGTAGAGGATGTCCACGCGAACACTCACGCCACATCCATGGTTAAAACCATGACCAAAGCGTCACGCACTGGGAACGGAGTCCCTCCAGCTACGAGTGTGGCTGCCAAGAGCTGGCAGTCTGGAAACACTGCAGGTGAGCGAGGTGTGACTTAAAAGTGTGACATAAATTAGGAATTGGAAGGGTTTGGTGGGTTGTTTGTTTTTGGGAGAGGAATCCAGACACACTAAGTGCTGGAACACTTGCGTTGGAGGTTATGTAGAAAAATGATGCACTATTATGATCCCTATTTGTCAAAATAAATATCGGAGTTAAACTCAGGGTAAGAGTCAGAATTGGAGTCAAGGTCAGAAGACGACAAAGTCTTGATTTGTCACGGATACATTGCAACACAGTGGGTTGTGGGTGTGTTTTTTTTTTTGTGGGTGTGTGCATGCATATCCCAGCTTGTTTGGAGCTGGGGTCAGAGTGCAGGATCAGCAATGGAGCAGAGAGGGTTAAAAAGCAGTGGTGGGACATAAACCACTTCTGATCAGTAACACAGATCCTTAACCGTCGGGCCACCACTGCTAAGAGTCCAGGTTAGAGTAATAGTCAGAATCGGAGCTTCTGAGTGACGCAACAGAAAAGCATTTGCCTTTAGCATCCATAAATTGAGAGTTTGAATCTCAGTGATACCACAGCTGTCCGTGGCCCGGAGTCCAAGAGAGCAGAATTGGCCATGATCTCGGAGTGGGAGGGATGTCGTACTCCTCCCCCCCCCCATCAGCTGATTGATGCATTTGGCTGGCTTCACAAGTCTCAAAGGAAGCCTTCACCCTCCCAGGTTGGTAGCTGTTGTAACTGTCCAAGACTAAATTGGGGGAAATCCAGAGGAAGAGAATTGCATTCAGTGACGGGAGTCAGAGTCTTTTATTCATTCACGTACATGGAGTTTCTTTTGGTGCCGTGTCTGACAACATTGCAGTAAAATCACTACACAATGCAGTTACACTCCAGTGCAGTAATGCAGTACAGAGGATTCCACATAAATACTGTCTGTGGTTTAAAAAAAAAAAGGGCAGAAATGATGCAATGGCTATTGTATCAGATCAGTATCTCCTTTCAGATGACATCTTAATGGAAGGAATTGAATAAATGTTATGAAATTACATAAAGCAAGAATTGTGATAAGCACATTTCTATATTCACACATGACTGGTGTGTCAATACAAGGTCTGTACAAAGTTAATGGACGAGTTCTTTGATCTCAGTTCTGGAAAAAAAAGGATTGTTGCATGCATTTCTAAGAAATACAAGCGTTCCACGTTTTCCCACGTCCCCTGTAGGTGGCAACCTTGTGCTACTGAATTTACGGCATGCGTCCCCAGTGTTTATCACCACAGAGCACTTGCTGTGCTGTTGGATTTTAGAGCTGCAAGTTCACGGTGCCAATAAAAACAGAGTGATCTTTCGCTAAATGAGCACAAATGATCTGCTTTAACAGTTAAGCTGTCAAATCAGATGTGAAATTGAAGTTACTACTTTTTGCTACCTGAACGAGTGCCCACTAAACAGACGTTTTAGGGTTCATATCTCCGCCTTGAGTGCTTAAGGCTTGGTGCCAGAGGCTAAATATTTACTCACAAGCCTGGATGATCTTGTGTTCATCGTGTACCGCGGAGTACCTATAACACGGCAGTGTTGGTATGTAGAGAAGGGGGACTGTGTATACCAGGCGAGGCTCTCTGGGAATTTATCAAGAGCAAGCAAGCTGCTGACAGTGGTTCTAGCGGTGATGACCGTGTAGCACAGGTGAAATATACACGTCCACTCGTCGTCTGGTTCTAAAACGAACACCCATTGGAGCCATGCTGTCCTCCCAAAGTGTACGTCTGCGCTGGATGGCCAAGCACATTAAGATTCCCATTCATCTGTTGTTGCTTCATGTGTCTAGAGCATCCAAGCGGTGAAACGCTGATGAGTTGCATTGCCCTCGTAGCTGCTAGCATAGACATGGAATAGCTCCAATATAATTAAGTGATGCAGAAGGTCATTGCAGAGAGTTGCCAAAGAGAGTCAGTATAAAGATGGGACAGGAGGGGGGGGGGTAGATGGAGAAGATCGCTCCATTCAAAGGTCATCAGACTGAGGGATTCCAGACTGGAGGCAATCAGGATGAACTATCCAGCAGCTGGGAGATTAGTAACATTCAGCACGCACAATGGAGGAGGGGGGCAGGAAATCCGGTAAGTTGACAAAAGCATCTGGACCTCGTTTCACTAAGAGACCTGTGAGCATGTACGACTTGAGCTTTCAAGCAACTCTGTCCTGCTAATGCACTTCTTCCACTGGTATTATTCAGTACCAAAAAGGAAGACTGATGGAGATGAGCCTGGCTCATAGAGTAAATGAAGAAAAATTAAACTCCAGAAAATTGCATCATGGTGCTTGACGTGAACATGTTTTGGAGGAGAGGTTGAAATGATATAGCTGCATCTCAGGTCCACTGAGGTCTAATCCGGGACGAAGAGCTCGCCTTATCTAACTTCAGCCTCAGGATGTTTAAAGTCTTCGACCAGAGGGTCCTCTGAAGAAAGGGATGACTCAGCAGAATTATTGCATGATGTGACCAGACATCCACTGTGTTCCCACTTTCTGTGTACTGTCTTTCAGACACGATGGGAAGGTGTAGAGTGATGCGTCCCACCTGCAGCGCATGGCAACAGGACTTTCTGATGTATTCATGCCAAGCTGTTTCATTCAGACTATACTGCATGTTCTTTGTGGATCATCCTGTTATCAAGTGACGGTCATCCTTCAAGTTAAACGTCATCCAAATCCATCATATTAGATCACTTATTGTTCAGGAATAAGAACGGTGCTGCTCGGCAACCAGGAAATATGCAGATCGAGAATTATTCCTGATGCTAGTTCGCATGTAACCCTTGCGTTTGATATATGGACAATGTAAAGGGGAAGTGACCTGTGGAAATGGCAAAAACTGTCAGGAATATCCCGGTTTTTCTCAGGTCTGTTGGTTAATCCCAAAAAGACTGCGTACAATTCAAAGTATGCTGTAATATTATAATTGTAATTCGCCACATACTGAACTCAACCACTACAGGTCGTCGTCGACTTGCGACCTATGCGACTTACGACTGTCTGGTTATGACTGGCAAGTGTTTCCCAGCTGAGCGTACGACAGTTTCAGCGCCCAGCATCCAGCCAGTGTTTCCAGATACTGCTGACGTTTTCCATCCCAAAATATGTTCAAAACCCGCCAAAATGCACTTAAAACCACCCAATCTGGCAACACTGCATCCAGCCTCTTCTAT
>JAODVO010000018.1:6519794-6530874 GCA_025400055.1 Notarius lentiginosus
TCGCCGGCCACGGGGCTCGAACCCGGACCTTCTTGCTGTGAGGCAAGAACAGCGCTAACCACTACACCACCGTGCCGCCCCTACAGTAAGCTGTAAATAATAAAAATGTACAAAATACATACACAGTAAGAAGCAAAACATTAGACTATAGCTGTTTGCTTAGTTTCCAGTTACAGTATGGAATTTACATTAGAACCTAATTAAATGGTATGTTATTAAAAAAAACAAGGTTTTGTGGGTTAATGAGTTAAAAAAAAGGAAGCGTTTCATTGAGAGTTATTTAAAGTTGCGAGAAGCAGTGAGAGTGAAAGCGTGTAAAGAGTGACCAGAGCTGAAACACTGAACTCTTTACCCGCCCCTGGCAACGGTGCGCGCGCTCCTGCACAGACGCGCGTACACGCGCACACACACACAGCTTAATGTTTAATTATGCCAGAACTTCTCTCTTTCCAAGTTTTCTCTTCTTTTGTTTATCTCTAAAGACACGAGAGAGCTCCAATAACCAGCGACGCATGATTGTAGTGAAATATGATTCATGAAGTTCTCTCGCACGCTGTCAGTTGAGAAAGTTCAGCTCCAGACTTCCTGAAGTCCTTCACAGGTGAGACGCTTTTTTTGTTTCTCCCCTACACTGAAATGTCCTGTCATGTTGACAGGATATCATACATGCATGCATTTGTAGTATCTTGCAAAGCTATCTTTCTCGTATTTTTATAAAAAATAAAGTAATGCAGATGTTTTAGAGCAGATGTTCTCCGAAACGCATACTAAAAAGTATGTCCAAATTGTGCACTGCTTCAACCTCATCTACTAATCAGTAAGGTAGTGTTTTGGACATGATTATTCAATGTACATATTATTCAGTTCAGTTAATTTCAAATGAAGAAATCGGGAATGGAGTTCCTGAATACATGACTCAAAAGAGAAACTGGATGAAAATCAAAATAATAATCTTGATTCCAGGTGGCAAGGTGGTAAAGCGGATAATGTTGCTACCACATAGTTTCAATCCTGAGCTCGGGTTACTGTCTGTGTAGAATTTTGCATGTTCTCCTCATGTCTGCGTATGTTTCTTTTTGGTTCTCTGGTTTCTTCGCTCCTCTAAAAAAAAAACCCATAAGTGTGTGCATCACTTCCTGTGATAGACTGGTGTCCTATCCTATCCAGATGTTTTCCTTCCTTACACTTGTGTTATCATCCCGGGATTGGCTCCAGATCCACCACAAGCCTGATCTGGATAAAACAGCTTCTGAAAATGAATGAAATCTTTATTTTACTTTGCATAATGTAAATATTAATACCATGCATGTACACATTGATGTGATTATTTAAAAAAACAACAAACATATTTCATTCATTCACTCTGGTCAGGGTCGCAGTGGATCCGGATCCTATCTTGGGAACACTGGACACGAGGCAGGAATACACCTTGAACCTTGACTGTGATACCATTCTTTTCGCAGTCCATCATGCATACACCACACATAGGGGCAATTTAGTGTAGCCAATCCACTTTCCAGTGGATAGGAGGAAACCCGAGCGAATATGGAGAAACCATACAGAACTCTGCAGAGATGGAAACCCGAGCTCGGGTTCGAACTGAAGCTGTGAGATGGAAATGCTACCCGCTGCATCTTAAAAGCCCATCAACATAATGTCCATGTGCTACAATCGCTGCTATTCTGACAACGTTGACATGTCTTCACAGCATGACACCTTTGGCCCTTTGGTTTTTTTTCCTGAAGCAGAACTGAGGGAAATGAATGGAAAAGGCTGCAACCTCCTAGTCTCACCCACCAGCATGCCAAAATCTCTGGGTGCCATAACTGGGCAGCAGGTACCACACATCCGAGTGCATGCTGGTAGTTCCCGAACTTCCTCAAACCAGGGAACCCCATGTTCTGGCACCGGAACTGTGGGACCTGGAAGTACGGTGCTTCTACCTGCTCTGAGCCTGCGTAGGCAAGTGCTGACCAACAGGAAGCATCATGGCACCTTCAACGTCCCACAAGCTTCATGGCAGCAAGTGTCTTCACTTCCTCGTCCACCTGGCAATTCCAATACAGCGAGATTAAATGGCTCACAGAGTGGCGTCAAAGGTAAGAAACTGAAACACTGATGCTGCCATGTACATTTTTTCCATATGCAGATGACAGTAAAGCAAAAAAAAAAAGAAAGACCACTGTTTCAAGTTTTTCCCTGATTAAATACTATATAACCATATTGGTCCACATGAAAGCGTAGCTGAGGTTCATAATTTATATCATTCATAATTCAGCAGTGTCTAGTTCGAAGGAAAATAGACAGTTTTTCTACCTTCACTGATTCCTCACTGTTTCCACATTTCTCAGCCCAGTGATCTGGAACATGAGACTTTATGGTCCCCAAGAGATATAGGACAGTTCAACATCCTCATCATTTTTTTAACAGCATAACTTTGCCACTCAATATGTTCCATAATACAACATAAATACACATCTGGCCACCAGCATGTAAGGGGGATGACAAGCTCTGATATATGTACCGGGATATAACTTTTGGAACAAACATAAAATTTCCTTGACATCTCAGCGTTATTCGTATAATTGAAGATGTGTTTTCCATTCAATTTCAGATCACAAATCTTGTCTTCCCAAACTGTTGAGTTACATACTGGAATTTATATTTGACTTCACTGTAATATTATCCCATAGCCCAGTGTCTTCTGCTTTTTGGGTCCAAATTGGTTACTGATTAACAGATCAGAAAGGAATTTCATGAGTATGCATGTTTCTTTTTAATGGAAATCAAAAAGACATCCTGTTGTGTATCATTCTTCCAGTAACTTCTATATCATTTATAGAAAATGGCTGAAATGTGAGCATTTTTGTCCTTTTAGAATTTCCATGGGTGTTTATTACCTTCTTTAAAGAATGGTGGGATGAAACTACGATGCCTGACTTGTGAGACATATTTGTTGTTTTAAAGAACTGACTAAATGCCCTATCCATGACTTTAGGAAAGATTATGCTTGTGAAAAGTTGATGGTTGCATTTTATTCAAGGTTCATTAGGTTTAACATTAACTTACATAGAACCACTGGGTTGTTTTTGTTCTCTATTAGTCTGCATTTTTAATCATTAATCGCTGGGATGATAGACAAGACCTGATTCGTATTATAGAAAGTAAGACCAGAATTAGCATTTTGTACAATAAACACAAATCCTCTGTTGTTCTTCGCAGGTTCTCACTCATTCAGGCCCAATAGAAAGCTGTTGGGCGAGTATGGTAAATCAAACCTGTCAGACACAAGCAGTGCTATGGTTGTACAGAGTGTGAGTCCAGTGTCCACGATCCAAACTTCTGCTTCGCACTGCCCTCCTCCGTCTCTGGGCCTTTTTGTGCCCTTCACAGATGCCAGGTAAACTAGTTCAGAAAAGGCAAGAGATGCCAGGTGTCAAAAGAAGTAGCAAAAATTCACAGGTTGTTGTTGTTGTTGTTGTTGATTTTAATTAAACCATATTGATGTAACTGAGGAACAGATCTCACACTTGTGTAAATGTTCTGGTACAGGTCTGTGTTGTCCAGAGAATCCCTGGCTTCCACCACCCTGAGCATCGCAGAGAGCCAATCAATACGCAGCAGCAAGTTGGACTGGCCCTATGGCTATCGTGTGCTGCCACCACTAGGTCAGCAGAGCATCTTTAACCAGACAGCTGAAGGGTCAGACCTTCTGAACCTCCCACCAGGTACTGCCATGTCTGGAGCCACGAGTAGCTCCAATCCAACTTCACTTCCTGCTTACCTGTTTAAGGAAGACATCAGCAGCCCCCGCCAATCCAGTCGTTCCAAAAAAAGAGCCCTCTCCATCTCCCCTCTGTCTGATGGCATTGGCATTGACTTAAACTCCATTATTCGGACATCACCAACCTCTTTGGTGGCATACATAATCGGTTCCCAAAGTTCTCCAGCATCACAGCCTACTCCCTCACCACTGCAGTCTGATGTATGTGGGCATCTTTTGGGAGTCCGGGGAAGCTGTATTCCCAATCCCAGCTTTGGATATCCTTGTCCCAAAGTCAGTTCCACTTTTGGTCAGACCTTAACAAGCAACCACCATTCTGAGACAGTAAGTCTCAGCATGCAGAAGTTAGAAGAACGGGGTGCACATGACAGCCCAATAGGAGGAACTAATCTGGTAGTGGAGCATCAGCTTCTGCCAGGACAGGAAATTCTGATAAGTAACATTGCAACAGGAGATAATGTTCCTCATCACAACATTCGGGAAAGCACTACACACCTTCAATTTGAAATTTCAGCCATCGTTAGGTCCCCAAGCCCACCTAGGGGACCTCCACCACCCTATCACTCCCACCATGTACACCGACTACCAAATGGCCACGTTGGGTGCACTCAGAATCCCGCAGACCCACGTTCTATTCCTCCTACAGACAAACCTAGTGTTTTGCCCCTGGCTCTATGCCCAATGTTAGAGGAGGAAGAGGGGGAGCTTGATGATTTTAATGGAGGACACTGTTGCCGTTGGCTGGATTGTAGTGCCACATACAGTCACCAAGAGGAGCTGGTCAAGCATATCGAGAAACTACATATTGATCAGCGCAAAGGAGAGGACTTCATCTGCTTCTGGGCAGGGTGTCCACGCAGACACAAGCCTTTCAACGCTCGTTACAAACTCCTAATCCACATGCGGGTACATTCGGGGGAGAAACCTAACAGATGTACGGTATGCAGAGAACAACCAAGTGGTCGTAGAGTATTAGAGGAATGTTTGTTCAATTCTGGTTCTCCTATTATTCACATTAGTATATATCAAGCCACAGGTCCTAACGATATAATGTGCAAATATATCTTTAATGTCTCTGAATCATGTCTCTTGGAAAGCAGTGGAGAAATCTGACTTAAAGGGTTCTTTAGAGTGCCACTTTAACAAGGCTGCCAAAACCATCTCAAGGGGCTTTTACTTTAAATGAAAGTCTGCCACTCTACATCATTTAAGATGGCAGTTTAAAGTCCATTGTACACTTTGATGTGTTGTCATTGCTGGGCTCAGGGAGGATGATGCCTCAACTGTGAAGGTATTTTCCTTGTGTAATTCTGGCCTTCAGCTTATTAAGAGTCTCTGATAACTGACAAGGGAGTTTTGGCAATTATGTTGTTATTTAAAAAAGCACAAAAGGCCTTCCTTCATTTAAGTGCTGGCAGAAAAATGGTCTGCTTCCTGCTAGCAACTTCTCTCAGCTGGATAAGCTGTCAGCAGTCAAGAAGGTTCCAGAGGGCGTGACATAGGCTGAAATGGACGGTTAGGTACAGTGCAAGTGGTAGGTTACCTCTGTGGCCATACTTACTTACACACTTTTAGTAAAAGGTCTACCAAGACACTGGAGATAAGAATTTGACCCTGTAGCTCAGTCCCTGCTGTGACAGGCCACAGGTTCGGGGTAGAAAAGTGGCAATCGACATCCATTCCTTTTCTCATCTGATCTCGGCAATCATTAATGGTGCACATACCTATGGTCAACCTTTCACTCCAAACACTTACTCATTACTTAAAACTGTTCCTGTTGCCATGGAGTCTGGAACAGTTGAATGGTTTTGTCGAGCACGTAATTATAGACCAAAGAGGTAAGAAATACATGGTCACAGCCAGTTCTCGCTGAAAATCTCAGCGAGATTTCATATCTGCCAACCTTGAAAAGTTTTAGAAACCTACTGCAACACGGGTACATTTATGTAAGAAAATCAGTAAGAAAGGAGCGCACTGACTGGCCTCTAAAGCCTTTTAAATGACGTTGTTGTCAGTGGCCAGGAAACCAGAAAAACAGCCCACATAGTATCCCAAGAAATAAAATACTGTAGATTGGCTACCTAATGGGCATTTAGTTAAAGATGGATTATTCATTAAATTTGTCCCAAGGCAATGAAAACCAATGTATTTCCAAGAACAATGAATGGGGATACAATTAATTCCAAATACAGCACAAGTTTCTGTGAGGTTTCTTTTTTTGCAAAGCTAAATGTTTTCATCACACATGATGATATGATCACGGTTTATCAAGAATTAGTTTAGAAGAAAAATAACTATTTTGTGCCATATGCAAATTTAAATTGAGGCTCCAGCTTTCATTATAATGATCAATATCCGTTAAGCTGGTTTTACATTGTCCAATTTCAGCATTTTTATTACTTGATGATTGCAATCAAATCTTGGCTACATTCTATACCACCGCGAGCTGGCCTAGTGGTTAGCGCGTCCGCCTCTCGACTGGGAGATTGCGAGTTCTACATGGGTCATACCAAAGTGCCATTTGGAGAGGCACTCCGCAATACAGATATGAGTAGGGAGTCACATTCTCACGGTTATCAGAGGGCTGGCCCTCATTGTGACCCTAGTTATGTAATAGGTGAGAGGCCGAGGGCTATGGAAACAGAAATTGGCACCGCCCAATGTGCCTTAAGGGCCTGGTTAGTACTGGGACAGGAGACTTCCTGGGAAGACCAGGTCCTGGCATGGGAGGGGCTTTGACATTCTATATCAGACTGCATGTTAGCATCCATCCATCCATTATCTGTAGCTGCTTATCCTATACAGGGTCACAGGCAAGCTGGAGCCTATCCCGGCTGACTATGGGCGAGACGCAGGGTACACCCTGGACAATTCGCCAGGTTATCACAGGGCCAAGACTTAGAGACAAACAACGATTCACACTCACACCTATGGCCAATTTAGAGCCACCGATTAACCTAACCTGCATGTCTTTGGACTGTGGGGGAAAACCGGAGCACCCGGAGGAAATCCATGCAGACACAAGGAGAGCATGCAAACTCCACACAGAAAGGCCCTTGTCGGGCTTGAACCCAGAACCTTCTTGCTGTGAGGTGACAGTGCTAACCACTACACCACCGTGCCGCCCGCATGTTAACGAGTTCCTCAAAACAGTGATGATACATCTAACGATAGACTTGCGATAAGGAAAACTGGCTTGCATAAGCAAAAACATTCTTCAAAGAAGGGTTGATGTAGTAACATTATTTTCATATCTCGTTTATGTTCCATCAATGCCACTACTGTATTCATAACTGTCCTGTGAGATTTGCCAGAAATTTCTGACACTGCCAGGATTTTATCGTTGTCTGTTTTTGGTGGCAATGGCACGAAACTGGCCACCAATGAGCATGTTCTAAGTAAGACCACCAATCTCAACTCACAACCATAATGTAGGATTCATAAAGTCGACGACAGCAAAATCAGGCTGAAAATTGTATGGTGTAATCCCAGCTTCAATCAACCAGTACGGTTGCACCTTTTGGTCTACGTTCTTTTTCCTTCTAATGGGCTCCATTAAGAGAGTATGTAGGAGATGCAATTCATAGTAGCTGTATTTTAACTGACTTCCAAAGCACCCGTAATTCTGTGACTTCTGGAAGTGTTTACAAGCTGTTTACAAGTCTGTAGAAGATGCCTGGAACAACCTACCAGTCCATTTCCTTATAAAACTGCATAACCTAACACATGAACCGAAGAGAATTTATGCAATCTGCAGAAACAGGCAAAGTGCAGCTTTGTTTGATGGACAACGTCTTTCTAAAATGTTGGCACTGTGCTGAATAGTAAATCCATTTTCTGAAGCCTGAGTGACAAACAAACCATACAGGAAAGGCCAAACAGATATATGAGCTTTAGGATCAGAATCAAACAGATCATATTACACGACACAATCATGGGGAGGTAGGCTAAGCATGTTTCAACTTGTTCTCAGTCGCCATACCTGACAATGTTTTTAACCGTTTTGCTTATGGATGTAATTTCCGATTATTTCAAATACTTAAGCGTTTACCACCCAGCACATTCTCCTGTTTAGATGTAATGAAGTTTGGCTTTGGTATCACAGCTACAAGAAAGTTTTTCTTTTCTTTCTGGTATTTCAAGTTGTTAAATTATACATTCCCTTCACAGCAGAAATATCATATTAGTTATTATATTTGTTCCTTGTAGCCTTTATGAAATTATAGTGCAGCAGACAATAGACCGCAGTGAAGAATTGACAGCTGGAGTTTTGTACCCGAAGAGCAGGTATTCGTGTTCAGAGTTACCATAGTAGCAGAGAGAAACTCTGGCCTGTCCACCAGAAATAGCAGAAAGCAAGGATCTTTACAGATTGCCGTTAAGTTGTTTGTCTCTTCTGGGAACTCTTATACTGAGCATCTTGTGGATTTTTAGCTGTCTTGAGTCACCTTCAGCAGCTGCCGTTAGTCCTATTTCTTCGCCATTCATGAGAAAGAAAGAGGTCTTGCTTTTCTCAAGATTTCAAACTTTAAAAGATTTGTTGTAAAGCAGTCATTGTGAGACACTTGAAATTCAAGCCCTGTATGAAGTACTGAATACGCTGATGATCATCATGTGACCTATTGAAACTTTTGGCGGCTTTAAACAGTTTTCTGGCGGGAAGGTGACTGGCGTTTACAGGCAACGCTGTCCTTTTTCTCTGTAACGATTTGCCTTGACGTTCATGTGAATACACCAAATGTAAATGAGACAGCGTTCTTATTACCAATTTTAAGACCAATTCAAGACAGTTCACTCCTGGATAATTGAGCTTAATGTAATAGTCAGGAATAAAACACGAGCATGCTGTTATCGGAAAATAATCAGTGGCGGTGTGATGTGATGTGATGTCATGCGGTCTGACCTGAGGGTCAGTTCCTGTTTATTATTTTCCCGTAGCAGCATGTCCCAGAGAGTTAGACATTCTACAAATGTTTTTTCTTTATTAACAAGCAACACATTATACCTGTCGGCCCTGTGATGACCTGGTGACTTGTCCAGGGTGTACCCCGCCTTTCGCCCGTAGTCAGCTGAGATAGGCTCCAGCTTGCCTGTGATCCTGTAGAACAGGATAAAGCAGCGAGAGATAATGAGATGAGATGAGTTTACACCACCTTCTTATTTGAAGCAGAAGAGCCTTCTTATTGCTTCATTCACATGCCTGGATAATGTGCACTAGGTCCCATTAAGCTCTCACTCCCTGTGATTTGCTAACTATATTAGGAAATCAAAACATATAGTACTGGGTACATACAAGGATGTTTCAGTTTTACCCCTTGTGCAACATAATTGGGATCAATAGCATGACCAGGGCCATATAGTGTTCAATGTGTTATGCATTTTACCTTTACTTGGCTCTAATGTTGTGACTGTACAGTCGTCGTCGGTGGCGGCTCTAGCTCGTGTCCGAGCATCGGTTTCGTCATCTCCTTCTGGCTTCCCTTTATTGCATAATATATTATTTAATTATCTGGTCTCCTTGGCTGGTGTTTGTGCTGGATATGACTTAGGAGACCCAACTGGTGGTGGAAGAGCCGCAGGCAGAAGTTGCATGGGAGGGCAGGAGGAGAGCAAGGTTGTTCCAGTCGCTCCAGTATGTACTGTATATTAGGGGTTGCACGGGCTAGTTGATTAAAATGTTCACTAGTCGCTGCTCAAAGAGGTTGATCTAGACTTGTATTTCAATGCCACTCGGGTCTTGGCTGAACATGGTGTTTCAGCAGGGAAAAACCTCCGAGACTCTGCTGTAGACAACATCCTCCATCCAGTGGAGGTAAATTGCACTCTAAGGAGGGCTCTGTTTATGGACATGAACTTCCCATGCCATGCACACTCAGTTCCAAAATACATGATTTCAGCTGCCAGGTCAATTGGCATGTCTGTAAGTAGTGTGATAGTATACACAGAGTCTTTTACACATTTATTGCACTGTTTTATTTATTTTCAATGTCAATAACGCAGTCTATAAAAGTACTGAAGCTGGAGATCTAATTTGTACCATGTCTATGGCTGGACGTTCAAGTATGGTTTGACATGGTCTTTGCTGTCATGAAAACAGTGATGTCCTGAATGAGTTTTGCTTTAAAAGAGGGAAAGTGGACTAATCACCTACTAAGTGCTAGTCAACTTGTAAAAAAGAATAGTTGTCCAACATATACACAGCTGCTTCCAACCTCCCAACCTCCTCCCCCAAACTGGATTTTGAACAAGGAGAAATTGTGGCAGCAAGGCCATGTTGCTTCCATATGAAAACATTCCTTATTGAAAATTGAAAATACCTGAGACTTTGCATGAACCAACCAATTTGTGTGTACACAATACACACGGGCAATTTTGAATGGTTAAGGTTGGAAAAAATAGACAAGGTCAGTATAGCATTTCCTATAACTTCATTCATATGGCATGCAACACAGTCACCTTGAGTCAGTTAAATTCCTGAGACTGAGATTGGGTTGAATAGCAGAACCCAGAAAGGCCAAACAGCCCTAAGTGAGAACAGTGATTGAGGGTTAGCATTAATGAGGCAATCAGAAGCTGAGGAAGGACAAATACAGTCCAATGGTCTCAAAACCACAACGTTGAAGTAGGGCCTTGAAATATCCATTGAATGATGGCCCTCCTTCCTCTAAAGGCCTTTTCTTTGATTAAGTCCACCCTGATTTTCACACATAACGGTTTGAATTGTAGAAAGAAAGAAAGAAAGAAAGAAAGAAAGAAAGAAAGAACCACATATTTTAATGGGATCAAGACTTTCAAACAGTGGGGAACCTACAGTCCCACCCTGCTATGTACCAGTTAGTCAGCACCAATTTAACATAAGTAAACTTTATTATTATCTCAATACCATCCATTTACAAACTTAAATGTACTTCTTCATTAATTCTGTACAATTTGCTTGTTTGTTGGTCATGAAAAACTCCAACTATAACCAAAGCTGTATGGATGAAAATGTAATTAAAATATTGATAAGAGGCAGTTAAAGAGATTTGTAAAGAATAAACCATTTGGTGGCATGCAGTTATAGGAAAATAATCAATGACTAAGTGGTGTGATGTGACCTGACATGAAGCGATATTACTGTTACCACCCTGAAGATAATTATTTTCCTACAACAGCAGATCCTTCAGGTGGCACGGTGGTGTAGTGGTTAGTGCTGTTGCCTCACAACAAGAAGGTCCGGGTTTGAGCCCTGTGGCCGGCGAGGGCCTTTCTGTGTGGAGTTTGCATGTTCTCCCCGTGTCCGCGTGGGTTTCCTCC
>JAODVO010000018.1:6891493-6903085 GCA_025400055.1 Notarius lentiginosus
CTCGCCAGCCACGGGGCTCAAACCCAGACCTTCTTGCTGTGAGGCGACAGCGCTAACCACTACACCACCGTGCCACCCTAGCTGGACAAATTATTTTTTTTAAATGATGTCTTTGTCCCACCTTGACTCTTCTAGTTGGTCCCTGTGCTCTGGAGTACACTAAAGCGAAGACAGCTAACCACTTTTGGACAGATCCTTCAGCTGACGAACTGGTGCAGAGACACCGTATTCATAGTGGCTACTGTCGCCAGGACTCACCCACCAAGCGCCCTGCTCTTGTTAGTACTCTAGCTTTTCTGCCTTTAGAATGTGAATTTTAAGTGGAGAATATATGTCCTTTACAGATAATCACAATGCTACAATCTATGTGTACTTGTTTGAGTAGATTCAGAAAAGGCAGTCAAGTGGTAGTATGGATGACAGGCCCTCCTTGTGGGCTCGGGACTATGTGGAATCTCTCCATCAGAACTCCAGAGCCACACTGCTATTTGGCAAGAATAATGTTCTCGTCCAGCCAGTATGTAACCTGCTGAAATTACTCCAGAATTATTATGACTGTACTGAGTGGCCTGAATGAACTACGTTACTAGGGTTCATATCTATTCCTGTAGACAGATGACATGGAAGCGATCCCAGGATACCTATCTCTCCATCAGACTGCAGAGCTAATGACGTTGAAGTGGACACCAAACCAGTTGATGAATGGCAACATGGGAGAGTTTGATTATGAAAAAAGGTAGACATATATTAATACTACTGTAATCCAGAGAGGAAGATGTATGATTGCATTGTTGTCTGGGTTGGTTTGTATGTCGCTTTGACAAGCACTTTCAATTAACAGTGTCTACTGGGATTATGCAATGAGCATTCGCCTCGAGGAAATTGTCTATTTGCATTGCCATCAACAAGGTAAAAGCATCCACAGTAAATTAACTGCATCTTTCAGTATTCATTGTGTATATGTCTGAACAATCCAGCATCGCAAACTGAATATTTTCCCTGTCTTCAGTGGACAGTGGTGGAACTGTGGTGTTAGTGAGCCAGGATGGGATCCAGAGGCCACCATTCCGTTTTCCAAAAGGAGGCCATCTGCTGCAGTTCCTCACATGTCTCGAGACAGGGCTCCTTCCACACGGACAGCTTGATCCTCCTCTCTGGTCCCAGCGGGGAAAGGTTGGCATGGAAATCAACAAATCTTTCATCAGTTCGAAGCTAGGACAGTACCACAGTTGTTTCTGTAAAATGTATGCAACTTTTGTTATTTAATAGGGAAAGGTTTTCCCAAAATTACGGAAAAGAAGCCCACACAGCTCCTGTGAGTCATTTTCTGACAAGGATGAGGATGAAGCAACGGATTATGTGTTTCGGATAATATATCCAGGCAGTCAAGAGTTTGGTATGTGGTTCAATAAAATGAGATGTGGTTATATGTTGTGTTGTCACTGTTGTATGGACCGTCATTGTGAAGTATTTGCTTTTCCTTCATCTTGTGTGGACTTGCCACACATCACATGTTCCTTAGCATCCTCTCATACCTCTGTCTGTCCATTGTGCACCGTCAACCTCATATATTTTTGGAGAAAGAGAGAAATGTTTGGTCCGTCAGTGTTTATTTCCTTAGTCTCGAACTTTAGAGCAGAGGTCTTCAGTATTGTCCCAAAACAGCAGGTGTGGCTGCAGGTTTTCATTCCAGAAAAATAGATGTATTTAATGAATAAAGTCCAAGATCGACTGATTTAACAAGTGGGGTAATGTGTGGCTCCTGATTGCCTACAATGAAAAACTGTAGTCACTCCAGCCGTTTGTGGATAAGACTCCTGTTTTAAAGCCATATTTCTCCAGTAAAAAAATTAAATGAATCATGGCAAACAGGGTGATGATGATGCTGATGAAAATGCAGCAAGTAACTACAATATGGGTGCTCTTATAATGATGCAGTTGGCCCAGAGCTAATGGACCAGAGCATGACCATGTGGCAGCCAGCACCAAGGAAGTCTTCTTGTTCCTCGTGCTCTCAGAATGGTTCATCTGAAGGTGGAATTCCCAATGGGTGCAATCATGACAGGCTAGTATGAAATTAGCAGCGTACCTGTGCACACTTTAAAAAACACAGACACACACAAATACAAATTTCTTAATATTGTATTTTTTCATCGTTGTGCAGGGCGCCACTGAAATTGCTTTGTGAGACCATGAAGTACCAGATCATTTCTCGCGCCTTCTATGGCTGTATGTAACGTCTCCAAAATTGTCTTTATTACCCATAGTACCTTTAGAGGGTACGTGAACTCCTCATACCTTTCTGCCATTTAGGGTTGGCCTACTGCCGTCACCTGTCCACAGTCCGCACACATCTGTCTGCTCTAATCAATCCAACTATCATTGAGCCAGATATTCCCTATGATGCCAAAGGAGGCCTCTCTGCAGAAGTGTGGAAGACATTTCTTCAAGATAGTTCTGTAAGGCTTCTTAGACAAACTTTTGAATTTTTACATAATAATGCTTTACAAATATGCAAGGCTTGCAGCCCACAAGCCTTGCATACAGGTGTTGCATCAGTTACTGAAAGCTCCAATTAACCTCACATTTGGTTTCTCCCTGGCAGGCTTATGAAGAGGCAGAACTTCTCCGGCTTGTGTACTATGGTGGTGTAGATCCCACCCTACGTAAGGAGGTGTGGCCTTTCCTGCTAGGCCACTACCACTTCGCTATGACTCCTGAAGAGAGAAAGGAGGTATGGTGCAAGACACTCCTAACCGATAGTAATGAATAAATGCTTTGAGGTATCGGACATCCTGAGTGTGGCGTGTTCCACAGGTGGATGAGCAGGTTCGAGCTTGTTATGAGCAAACCATGAGTGAGTGGCTGGGCTGTGAGGCCATAGTGAGGCAGCGCGAGAAGGAGCAACATGCTGCTGCCCTTGCTAAGTGTGCCTCTGGCGCAAGTGTGGATCTTCGACAGGACTCCACGATCAGCACTGATGTAAGACATGGGCAAGAAACCTCTGGCTAATGTTGATTAAGCTATTAATGAAGGACCAAATGATGTTATAGTCCAGAAGATTACAACTGCTAATTGTGGTAAATTCCTTCACAGATGCAGGTGTCAGTGGTAGTAGAAATATCCTCAAACATCCAGTGCAGGGTTCTGGACTCACCCAATACATCAATTATTATTAAACATAAATACTAACCATAACATGGTGCTCTGTGACAAATCTGGTTCAATATATGGCTTGAGAGAATAATGAATAGCCAAATGAATGAATGAATGAATGAATGAATGAATGATATTGTGATGCATCGCTGTAAATTTTTCCTGTCCAGTCATCCCAGAGCTGTAGCTCAGAGAAACACAGCAATGCCTGCTCCCAGTGTGACTCCAATAGTAGCACTCAGGTGTGGCCCAACAGATACATATCAAGATTTTTTAACACCAAAAGTTCCATTAGCATTTGTCTCACTGCTAGCTGTCCTGACTTTCTGCAGGTGTTTGGGTCTGTCGATGAGGTTGACCCAATTGAATCTGAACCTAAACCAAAAGATGAGAAGCCCCAACCTAAAATCCCAAATGGTACTCTTCCCAACTGCACTAGTTCTCCAGACTCTGGACATCCATCCTCTCGCAACTTCTCAGTCACATCTGGGCTCTCAGATTGCTCCCCAAGCACAGAGGATGCTTCAACACAAGAGAATGGGACCAAAATCAAACTACCAGAGACATCCACAGTGACTTCTGACAGGACTGTGGACCTTCCAACCAGCTCTAGCCTTGAAGACAAGCTCAAACAAGAACCAGCAGGAGAGAGCTCACTGGCTCTGGGCACAGGGAAGGGGAATCTCATCAAAGCGTCTATAGGAGCTCTTGCTCCAGAAGATGAGATGAACAAACATCAGGAAAATGAGAAGCTAAAAAATTCTGATGCCAAAGAAGTTAGCAGGACTGACACAATCAAATCCATGGACTCTCAATTGGATTTAATTGAAAAATCTGAGTTGACTGTTTCTGAACCAGCAGAAAACACAATTTCTGAGCATTTTGAAGAGAATGCAAAACCTTCAGATAGCAATGAGAAAAGCAAGCAAATACTTCAATCATCAGAGGCTACTTCTGAAGAGATCACAAAATCCTTAGAGGGAATTAGGGACTCACAAATGGTGGTTGAAACACAGGAAAACATGGAGTTTAACAATTATAAAGAGAAAACTGAGAAAAATATTGCTTTAGAAATGCAAGCAAACAAAGAAACATCTACCATGTGTGATTCTCTCAGGACACTGACAAAAGAGGGTTCTGTGGAAGATGTAAAAACCATAGATAGAAGTCCACCTGCAAATACTGAAGAACTCACAAAGGCAGAGATGACCAGTGCCCCTCACATGGAGCTTTCACAAAAAGAAGCACAGCCCCCTGAACCTCTTTCTGAAACAGAGGTGACCCATGACCCTAACAGGGAGCCTTTGGAAAAAGAAACAAAGTCTCTTCAACCTCCATCTGACTCAGAGAGGACCTGTGGCTCTCACATGGAGCCCTGGGAAGAAGAAACAAAGCCTCCTCAACCTCTCTCTGAATTAGAGATGACCAGTACCCCTGAGATGGAGCCATTGGAAAAAGAAATTAAGCTGCTGCAACCTCTTTCGGAATCAGTGATGAACAGTCCCCCTGACATGGAGCCTATGGAAAAAGAAATGAAGCTTCCTCAATCTCTCTCTGAATTTGAGATGATCAGTGCTCCTAGCATGGAGTTTATGGAAAACGAGATTAAGCTGCCTCAACCACTTTCTCAATCAGAGACGACCAGAGACCCAGACATGGAATCTTTGGAAAAAGAAACAAAGTCTCCTCAACCTTTATCTGACTCGGAGAGGACCCGTGGCTCTCACATGGAGCCCTGGGAAGAAGAAACAAAGCCTCTTCAACCTCTCTCTGAATTAGAGATGACCAGTACCCCTGAGATGGAGCCATTGGAAAAAGAAATTAAGCTGCCGCAACCTCTTTCGATATCAGTGATGAACAGTCCCCCTGACATGGAGCCTACAGAAAAAGAAATGAAGCCTCCTCAATCTCTCTCTGAATTTGAGATGATCAGTGCCCCTAGCATGGAGTTTATGGAAAACGAGATTAAGCTGCCTCAACCTTTTTCTCAGTCAGAGATGACCAGAGAGCCAGACATGGAGTCTTTGGAAAAAGAAACAAAGTCTCCTCAATCTCTATCTGACTCAGAGAGGACCTGTGGCTCTCACATGGAGCCCTGGGAAGAAGAAACAAAGCCTCCTCAACCTCTGTCTGACTCAGAGAGAACCCATGGCTCTCACATGGGACCCTGGGAAGAAGAAACAAGGCCTCTTCAACCTTCATCTGACTTAGAGAGGACCAGTTGTCTTGAGATGGAGCCATTGGAAAAAGAAACGAAGCCTCCTCAAACTCTCTCTGAATTAGAGATGACCTGTGCCCCTGACATAGAGCCTATGGAAAAAGAGATTAAGCTGCCTCAACCTCTTTCTCAATCAGAGATGACCAATGCTCCAGACATGGAGTCTTTGGTAAAAGAAACAATGCCTCCTCAATCTCATTCTGAATCAGAGATTACCAGTGCCCCTGACATACAGCCTTTGGGAAAAAAAGAAACAATGCCATCTCAACCCATTTCTGAATCAGAAATGACGAGCAACTCTCACAAGGAGTCTTTGGACATAGAAACAGAGCCTCCGCAACCTCTCTCTGAATCACATGACATTGCATTAATAATGAGCAATCCGTCTAATGCTGATAAGCCAGATATGAAATCTATAATGAACTGGGCTTATGATTCCAACAGAACCAAGGCATTAATGAAACAAATGAATGAACCTGTGCTTGACAGCTGCATTTCCATGATGCCATTATCAAAACAATCTCCAGATTCATCTGATGACTCACCATCTGCCCTGGAAATGGAGGAAATCCCAGCTGCTTTGGTTTATATGCCTTCAGAGGATATCTTGGCCAATGTTCCTGTTACACTGGGTCCACCTTTGGCTCTGACGATGCCACCAGAGAAGGCTGCAGTAGGTATGCCTGCTCTGAAGCTGTGCATGGAGGCAGGTCAGACCACCAGCCCAGAGGCCACCGAATCAGCCTTGTCTGAAGAAGAGCCAGAGATGGAGAGTCTGTTCCCCAAACCAGACTCTCTAGCTGTAGGAGACCATAAAAATGATGTTGCATCTCCAGTGTCCTCTATTGGAACTACTTACTCTGTAAGATAATTGACATCTTCTATCTACTTTAAAAGCATTTTCATGTCCTTCAGTGTCTTTCTGCTGGAATGCTCATGTGTAAATCCCAGAAGCATCTTATGTTCATTAAATCACTGCTGTTTTGGTCTATAGCAAGAACTTCTAGACTTGTATACCCTCAATCTTCACCGTATTGACAAAGACGTCCAAAGATGTGACAGAAACTACTGGTATTTTACCACTGCCAATCTGGAGAAGCTACGTAACATCATGTGCAGGTAAATCTGACAGACCTTGTTTTCCCTCCTTTGAAAAAGTGTTATATGAAATATTTAACACATCCAACACAAATGTTCCTAAATTTGTTTGTGTTCTTTTTCCTTTTTTCATAGCTATGTTTGGCAGCATCTAGATATTGGCTACGTGCAAGGAATGTGCGACTTGCTTGCGCCTCTGCTTGTTATTCTTGATGATGGTAGGTTCACACCAAGCTGCCCCACTGCTTATAAATAACAAATGAATCACTGTCTAGCCGCATTCACCAAGTATTTGAGGTGATTTGACTCACAGTTTTACTATGCCTCTCTTTTTTCCCCCTCAGAGGCCATGGCATTTAGCTGCTTTACAGAGCTCATGAAAAGAATGAATCAGAACTTTCCTCATGGTGGCGCAATGGACACCCATTTTGCCAACATGCGTTCCCTTATTCAGGTATGACTACATGAAACAAATTTAGCAATGAGGTTAATTATTTTTTCTACAGTAGTGTTTACTTTCCAAATGTTTAGATTCTTGACTCTGAGCTTTTTGAGCTGATGCAACAGAATGGAGACTACACCCATTTCTACTTCTGTTACCGATGGTTCCTCTTAGACTTTAAAAGAGGTACTGTCAAACAATTATGGCTTAATATTACCAACAGAAAATAATACCACTTTGCATCACAACATGAGTAAATCTTATTTGTGTCTCAAGAAATGGTGTATGATGACGTGTTCTCCGTATGGGAGACCATCTGGGCGGCGCGTACCATCTCCTCTGGCCATTTTGTGCTGTTTATTGCCTTGGCACTGGTTGAGTTATACAGAGACATCATTTTGGAGAACAACATGGACTTCACAGACATTATCAAATTCTTCAATGGTAAGCTACCTATAAAGGGCAATACCTTTATACCTACACTCTCACGTTTGATGTTGGTGCCTAGGAGCTCCAAAGTCCCCACTTAGATCCTGAGCTCAAGTTACTGTATGAATGGAGTTTCTGTGTATGTTCCTTCCTTATCCACATGAGTTTCTTCTGGGTTCTGCCATGCTGGTAGGTGGGTCGGTAATGTTAAATTGTGTGTAGGTGTAAATGAGTGTGTGAACACACTCACCAGCTCCATTGTGACCCCAACCAGGATAAAACAGTAACCTAAAGATGAATGAATTACATGATTCTACACCCAATTATGTTTCATTTCAGAAATGGCTGAGCGGCATGATGTTCCACAGCTTCTGGTGATGGCCCGAGACTTGGTTCACAAGGTCCAGATCCTCATCGAGAATAAGTGACAACCTTTCACCATTTGTTCTCCATTGTCCTATCAAAAGGCCACTCGTGTTTGATTATTTTCAAATGATATATTTTGATCCAACTGTTAGAAACACCTTTCTCCAAGTTCCACAGAGCAGGAGATGGCTGAAATCTTTTCTAATGTAAATGTAATTTGCTCGAGAGCAATAAAACCCAACAACAAATTACACACTTGGAAAGAACTACAAAACATCCATGGCAGATTATAGTCCTCGGCAGAGAAATCTTAGTTGCATGATTCTAAAAAGCTCTGACAGTGTTTTCCAGCCTTGATTATGGAGTACCCCAGCCCTGCAGTTTTTATGGGTTTTTTCCCCCCTCTCCAGCTTACCCATACTGCATCAGGAAGGTCCTTTAAATTAACTGATTAGGTGGATATGGTGTGTTCAACCAGGGAAAAACACAATGTTCAGGGCAGGGGCACCTCAGGAAGATAGCCGGGAACCATGGTTACCTCAAAAAATGATGATTCTGGTGATGCTAGTGATCAGAAAATTGAGCATCAACATCCGTTGGAGTTGTTATTTGGTGGCCCTTGAGCATGGTTTCCAACCCTGGACTACCTTGTCTTTTTTAATGAAATGATTTGCCAAATGAATAGATGTTAATGGAGCAGTGGTGGGAGAAACCTAAATGATGGCATTACCAATAGAGATTCCTTGAAAAGCACAAGATATTTGTTTATTGTCTGCAATTAAGAAACACATCCATCAAGAGGGGTGCTTGCTGTTAACAGCACTTGCCAGATTACAGTAGTTAAGTATTGCTTGTCTGTCATGACCACTCCATTTTGCATGGAAAACCCTCAGTCTGTGTCAGCACACCCTTCTGTTTTCAGGTATTATCAAATTTGTATTTTAGATGAGAACAAAGTGATTTTTTTTTTTTTTTATTTGTAATGACCAGTTAAGCTTTCTTGGGTGACTTTGTTGCTCGGTGACATGTTGAGCTGCTACACAATTATGTACCTCACCTGAACCAACCTTACTCGAAAACAATCATAAATATACTATAATCTCGGAGATGTGTTTATTTTTGAGCAGTCTTTTTGCCTTAAGTTCCTTTGTTTAGGGACGCATTCAGCCAATTCATTTATGCTCAGTGAGTGAGTGCAGAAAAAAAAAAAAGATCGTATTATTATATCTGTACATCAAAACTTATCCACTCCACTCCAGTGGTTGACATATATAGCATTTACATAGCGAGTGTGGGTGCGTGTGTGAAAGAGAACGTGTGTGCGTGTACGATCTGAACTACCAGCAACCAAACTTTTGTTTCATAATTTTAGCCAATGGATTCATTGTGGTTGTAGGACTCAGCTAAGACCTTGTGATTCAGACCAGTTGTTTCAAGTGCCAGTGTTATTAACACTAACCTTCACCCACATGCCATTCCATTGACGTGTATTGCCATTTCTTAAAAGCTCTGTGTACATTAGAAATTACGAAATGATAAATCACAGTATAAAAATACTATATAAAATGATGAAATTATGTTAATTGTAAAACAAAAAAGCGAAAGTGCTGTATTCAACTCAAGAAAGTGATAATTTATTTAAGAGAACAGAAAAATACAATATGTTAAAAATATATTATATGCTTATATATTTTTATTGTAATCTGTGTGACTATAATATAGTATATTGTCAGAATGTTTTGGTGCTGTATTGTAAAATGGAATAAATGTGGACTGTCATCAAAGGGTTCATGCTTCAGTTATTTGCTTTTACAAGTGTGGGATGATTTATTGTAATTGTCTTGATTAAAAAAAAAAAAAAGACTGAATTTTCAAGACTCAAACCAACACTCACCAGCCACTTTATTAGGAACACCCATCCACCTGCTGTTTGTTTTCAGCAGTTCTCTAATCAGCCGATCGCTTGACATCAGGACAAAGCATCAAATCATGCAGATACAAATCAAGAGCTTCAGTTAATGTTCAAACATCAGAATGGAAAAAATTGTGATCTCTCAAACTGTGACTTTCGCTGTGCCAGATGGACTGGTTTGAGTATTTCAGAAACTGCTGATCTCCTGGGGTTTTCACACACAACAGTTTCTAGAGTTTACACAGACAGAATGGTGCAAAAAACACTGAGTTGAGTGAGCGACAGTTCTGTGGGTGGAAACAAACGCCTTGTTGAGAAGAGAGCTCAGAGGAAAATGGCCAGATTGGTTCAAGCTTTTTTGCCAGGAAGGATGTAGCAACTCATATAATCACTCTTTACAACCGTGGTGAGCAGAAAAGCATTTCAGCAGAAAAGCAACAGCAGAAGAACACATCGGGTTCCACTCCTGCCAGCCAAGAGAAGGAATCTTAGAATCAAGAACAGGTTCCTATTAAAGTGGCCAGTGAGTGTATTTAGCATTTAAGGAAGGAGTCTCCAGTGTCAGTCAAAGATAAAACTGTAACTTTAGGTTTTAGTTAATAGGTGCACTTTTTTTTTTTGTTTGTTTACATAAGCAGACAGAAACTAGTGACCTGCTAGCATCACACCAAAAGCCTCTCAAAGAAATGTAAAGCTCCATATTGTCAGAATAACACTACATGGAACTAATTTGACCTTACGGGCAACCAAGAGATCGAGAAGTCCTAAAATGGAACCCTGTGGAACCCCACATGTAACGTTAACAGAAAACATGAATTTTGTTCACTAAAATAGTCCAGCGTCAAAGATAACACTTTGAATGATAATTCCTTGACTCAATCCCTGACAGCATTACACAAGTCTTCAGAGGGAAAGGGAACCAGACTGTTCTTCTGACATAGAAAGACCCAGGGTAAAGCTAATTAGATTGTCTTTAAATATCTGTCATATTTAGCTATGGCACCATTGAGATTCAAACTCCCAAAGATGACTCCTTCAATCATATAATGCAAACTGTAGGCATGGGAAACACTCAGGGGATGCTATTGAATCCTCTAGTAAGTCAAAGTGGTATAAATGGAAGGCTTTTCGCCATGCCTCTGCATCATTGGTAGCTTTTTTTTTTTACTAAAAAAAGCTTTTTAAAAGTAAAGGAAAAAAAGGGTTTTTTTTACTAAAAAAAGCTTTTTTTTTTTTTTTTAGAAAACCACTGGAGACTTTGTAGCTTCTGATTGGTGGTGCTGGGCTTTACCATGTCAGCAGGAGCCATGCTGAAGTTCAAGGCTATGGCAGTGATGGTGAGTAGAGAGCGCATAAAGTTGTTCTCATGAATCCAGCAACAGAATCGTTGAAGTGCAGTGGGGAAGTGTTTGAACTCCTCAGCCAGCGCTATCACCAGCAACAGTAGATATCCCAGTAGCACCACACAGAACTGGATGATGATGGGATATGGCCTGAAGAAAACAAAAGGGTCGTTTGTCAGATGGTAAAATTTTCTACTGCATTCTAAAATGCAGTGAAACTAATGCTGCCATGACATCATCTGTCTCTTTTAAACTAAACAACTTTACAGCACCATTTTCACCTAGTGGTAAAAAGTGGACTGACCTGAGACTTGGTAATACTAGACCGTCAATGACGGCATCGTCATAGTCCAGAAGGTACAATCTAAAGTGGATCACGTTGTGCAATAAATATTGCAAGCTATATACACTATACACAGAAACGATATCCACCCTAGGAATACTGACCTATTTGCCAGAAAGAATGCAAAATGGCGAGGAATTGACCGAAAAGAAGCGTTTTTTGTTGAATTGCTCATTAAGGCTTAATTAGTCCATAACTTCATTAATAGTTGTAATGAAGCAAATCTGGGTAGAAGTTATATGCACCCTAGGTACCCCTACCTTCATGCCAGAAAGAATCAAAATC
>JAODVO010000018.1:8596005-8606530 GCA_025400055.1 Notarius lentiginosus
TAGTCAGCTGGGATAGGCTCCAGCTTGCTTGCGACCCTGTAGAACAGGATAAAGCGGCTACAGATAATGAGATGAGAAGAAAGAAATGATAACACAAAAGCAGTAACAGAGAAAATATATATTTGTCTTTTGCTTCATGGATCTATTTGTGAATGTTAACCACAAATTACATCCCTGCGACTCAAAACTCTCCGAGGTCGATGCAGAGTCACGATGTTTTCCGGGCATCGCCATCTTGGTTTGATGCATTTCCTTCGTTATACTAATTAGTTAAAGCTCTTTGAGTTTGGCTGTTTCCGTAGGATCATACTGTTTACCTCAAGAGGTAGGAAAACGGTCCCAAAATGGAGAAAAGCAACCTTCAGCACATCAAAATGATCACATCTCGTCTGCAAGATATTGTTCTTGTGAGACAGGAAAATGCCATGCACAATAAAAAATTTTTTTAAACTTCAGATGACTTTGCAGTCAGGACCTTTAAACCATTTCATTTCTGCATGTATACTTCAGGTCGTCCCTGTATATTGAACTGATTACACAACACAAAATACAAGCCATTCATCATCGCTGTTTTTTCGTGGTGTCGCAGAGCAACGTAACACACTCAGAGGAAAGTGCTATTTACCCTCTTCCACATACATGACCTCACAGACACCTGTGATTGGCTAGTGTCACTGTGATTGACAGGGGTGAGAGAGCATGCCATCCCTCATACCCACAGATGGCTTTGGTTTGGTATCATCAGGATTCGACCTTGTGATCTCCTAACAACATGGTGAATGCTTTTTCGCTGCTCCAGGAAGCCCTCATATATGGATATGTTATTGATTGCGACTCTAGAAAAGTGTGTCGGCTATTCTGTAAACACAAATGAAAAAAAAAAGAAGCACAATTTCTAGTTGAGTAACACGGTGCACAAAGGGAATTCTAGAAGGCTGTTTTGGTTGTTCATTTGTTAAAACAGTATTGTGTTGGATGTCTCCAGGTACTGTATGTTACATTTTAAAAGGAATATCATTTTTTACTGGAACACAAAAAAAACAACAACGCCCACAGGGGCATGAGGAGAACATGGACACCTATTTTGTCTATTTGGGTAAAAAAAAAAAAATCGGATTGTTCGATGCTACCTTTATTACTGGACTGACAAAGCTTTATATTGTTTTTATATTCATCTGACCATTTTCTACGGCAAACTAACACCACCTGAATGATTTCCTGAAGAGGTTGTGTACGGAATAATGTGCTGCTAGTGGTTTATGAAGTATGAAGATGCCGTCCTGTTGCTCTGCCTCTTGTACCCCCTATTTAAAGCACCTATGCTCATGGTGGATGGAGAGTTAGAGAATGCAAGCAGGAAAAAAGAAAAATGAGAATGCAGGGCGAGACAGCACGGTGGGTTTGTAGGCGGAAAGCTCTGCTGAATGAGATACGGCTACGATCAGGCAGCCAAAGGTGTAACAGAGAGAGAGAGCTGTAGATGGGTAGGGAAGTAGAGATTAAAAAGAGAGAAAGGTAAAGACAGAGAGGGAGAGTGGGCAAAGCAAACCCGACAAGGTATAAAAATGTGAGCTCTCGGTGGCATCTGAGCTCAGAACATTGAGCTCCAACTATTTGGAGCTGCATGTTCCAGAAATAAGTCATGAGAGGGGGCAGGAGGGCCAAAAAAATTAACTGCACAATTTTCCTCTCTATGTGCATTTCATCAGCAGCATGCTGCTAGATTATGTAAGGTATGAATAATGCTCCGAGTGAGGAATGCACGACTGGAGAGGATTATTTTACAGATTATTCTCCATCCAATCACTCAGAGAGAGCAGAGAAGAGGTTCATTTCTAATTCTGTAGCACAGGCTGATGTGAAAGCCTCGAATCACTTCAAGGGGGATTATGTGCTATCACACCAAATGAAGCCTCGCACAGTGCAGCATACTGTGTCCACATCTGCTCATATTTTATTCTGAAAAGAAAAAAAACCCCCAAAAACTAAACACTAGCCATTTTAAAATATTAGATACAAAGACGAATGGACCACCTTGAAAATAAAGTTCCTTCGGATAATTCCACAGAAGAACCAGTTGCCTAAAGAATATATTTGGTCAATGATTTGTGACCATAATAAATTAAATCCTTCCACGTAATGGGAACATTTACAGAGGACATTGTTGTTGTTTTTATAGATATATAAACTAGCTGAGTTTATATATCTATATCTATCTCAGTGATTCATCTAAATGCACCCCAAACTTAAAATACGTCATTTCAATCAAAATGATTTGTTTATCACTACTCGCTAGTTTTGCACACTGGTTCTCTGGGAAAAAAAGTTTTCAGGTACGCTCCTTGTATCTTTATAAAGTTACAATATAGATCTCTTCGTATCTCTAATTAGTAAAATCTGACTGCTGCAATGTGCTAACATATTTATATATATATTTTAAAAAATTCATTTCCAAACTCATATGAGCGGAGTAAATTCAAAAGCCTGAAATTTTTCTAATATTCTTGAGTACGTACTAGTTATGTAGACTGAAGTACCGTGCGCTTTTCTGACACTCAAACGCTTTGAATGAGAATTGAAATGAGGTCAAAAACAAGGTCAAATTGACTCAAACTGTCTGAGACCTCATCAACCTGACAAGTGGCACCCAATCTATCCCAAGCATTCTTCACTCTAATCAGACACAGACAGACACAGAGAGTCGTGAGACAAAACAAACAAGCAAAAAAAAAAAGAAGAAAAAGACAAAAACATAAGCACTAACTCAAAACTGTCCAACCCCTTCCCGTACAGCGACCGAGTGTCTTTAGCGAAAGGAAGGGACACTAGCCCATTACACTGAAAAAGGCTTGCTGCTAAAGAAAGAAAAAGAGAAAGAGATGTGTAGAGTAGTAGCAGTAGTCAAATCGACCTTACCTTGACATCAGCCTTCTTGTTGAGCAGGCTCTTGGCTGCTGCAGATGGAGAGAGAGGGAAGGAAAACATGGGTATGCAGAAAACAGAATCGCAGTCACCATAACCAGAGTCACAGCATGTATCTAATGCTTTCACGACCAAAATGCCGGGCAATGTCTTTCCTCCGAGAGGATTAACCGGCTTTTAAAATGCTATGTGGGGCAAGCGGAGCAAATCAAGGGCATAAGTATATAGGAGTGATAAAGTTACAACATACCGAAGGCAAAAATCCCTATATAACACGTACATTATGAGCAGAAAGGGAGTATTGCCTCCTTGAACCAGGGGCATGCACAATGCGGGACGTGCATCGTGCACATGCAGGTACATACATACACCCATTCATTCACACACACACATAGTGTAAAAGCAGGGAGTAGGAGGATCACATAGGCTCCGTTTATACCTTGCATTAAAATTTGTATCTGGATACCTTATCCGGATTAGAAAAATGCATACTAATTGGCAAACTGGGCTGCGATGAGAATATCAGATCAGTAGCCTGCTTCATACTGTGATCGGATCTCAGGTGAGTGTAAATTATAGATATACATATTAGAGGCCTAGAAAGACAACAGTGTAGCATGTCCCACAGACATACCCTTATGTTCCTCAACTTTTAAAGGGTCTTTTCTATAAGTTACCGCCATCACATATTTGCAATATAGATGTAGGGTAAAATTATATTGCATTACATTACAGGCATTTAGCAGACAACATGCAACAAGAGCAAAAGTTAGGTATAAGAAGTGCTGAACGTCTAGACAAGAAAGTTCGAGTGCTAACTGAACAAGTGACAGAATAACACCTAGTGTAATATTCTGTTGAAGTAACAACAATCAGCAAACAGCCAAGGAAACAAGCCAACCATAAATATGAGCTGACAAAGTACACCTAAAAAGAGAAACCCCAAGTCATCACGACCAGGCTCAACAGTACATAGTCTGGGTTGGTCAAGACCGCTACCCGATTACACAGCAGACAATGAAGCAGGGGAGAGGTGCAGCCTGGAGAGGTGAGTCTTCAGTCTGTGCTTGAAGGTGTTCAGGGAGTCGGCAGTTCTGACCTTGATGGGAAGGTCATTCCACCAAGGTCATTCCACCAGCGTATAAAAGATCGGGCTTGGCTTGCTTTGATTCATCGCCTGATTTAACCAAGGGCAGGTTCCTTGCCTCCTCAGTCCAAGAAAAAAAAAAAATACAGTTTTCTTCAACCTGTTTGGTTTGCACCAATTTATCACTTTTTTTTGTTTGTTTGGGCTCTTTGGAGCACTGGTTATCTTTCAACGGCTTATCAACCAGATTTTGTGGCCCCACTGTATACATGTAGCAGCCTCATCCTTGAGATAGAAACATCAGGAGTACCACAGATAATACCGGTCTTGCTTTTCGGCTTATTTGATGGCGGCTAAAACATAAGCACACTGCAAGCTGTACATTTCTGCAACAAACCTGTACATTGGGCAACCAGTTGCTGGGTATTACTATCAAAGTAACAAGTCCCAATCCCCATGAAGAAGTAAGTACAGGCTGTACAAGAAAACCATCGCTTGTCATCCTTCACCTTTATGACTTGAATTTAGCTTAGTCATCTTTTTGAACGGCAGATTTGCATATTAAGTGGGAGAAATGAGATCCGATCACAAAGCAGACAAGGATGCATGTAAATTACGACTCATTATCCAGATAATTCTGTCCAGACACAAATTACACATTAATGCATGGTGTAGATGGGGCTGTACAGCGTAGTCTCGTAAAAGCTTCATAAAATATATCGCTGGTAGTCAAAAATAACAAAGACACCTTCATTAAGCATGAATGTCATTGTATCGTAGCTGAAAAACAATTACGTGAAATGATCTTGCTGACAATGATTTCTTCACTGCCAGTGCAGTGGGGTAAAGAGAAAGTGACCATTCCGTATGTCTCTAAGCTTCATTCTTATTGAGACGGAGAGGGGGAGAGAGTTAAAGAAAGAAGAACAGAAAGAGAGAGAGAGAGATAGACTCCTTACCTTGGCACAGATTTTAGAGGCAGAGAAGGAAGGCAAGACAGAAAGGGAGAGATTGTAAGAGAATGGATTAAGACTGAGAGATAATAAAAGGCTCGCTCGGAAGACCTTTCGTCGTTGAAAGAGGGCAGGGGGTTCAAATGCACGTGGACTAGGGAAAGAAATCTAAACAGTGTGAATTTGCATATAATCCAAATTATAACTATAACACTAAGCTACTTAAAGGAATACGTTCACCAAAAATGCTAAAACAGGTAGCAAGGTGCGATGGCTAAAGGAGACCAGCTATCAGGATCTCATATTGCTTGCACTAATGAGGTTAGCAACATGAGCATTTCTGGTTATAAAAGCACAAGAAGTCTTTTCTAATCAAGTCCTTTCAAGCCCAGATCCTCATCATGCCTTAGTGGTACCTGGAGGTAATAAATTTAATACCTTGCCCAAATAAACATCTGACCGACAAATAAATATACAGTGACAAATACATTGCACAGAAAAATCACCAAAAGCTAGAAAGGAAAGAAAGTCAGTCAGAGCTGAGAGCAAGAGAGAGAGAGAGAGAGAGAGAGAGAGAGAGAGAGAGAGAGAGAGAGAGAGAGAGAGCGCACCTAATCCTTGGTGCTACAGCAAGTTGAATAGAATATAACAGACAACATGGCTTTACACAGGGCACGAGTAAAATACAAATCAGCAAGAATACAACCATATGGGAACATGTTCATTCACTGGAATCTAAGACTAATAAACAGTCATATTTTTTGCCCATCAGGTCCATAAATATTTGGTCATCAACAACGTTATTGTTATTATTGTCATTGTTTAGCTGTCTACCTCAGTAAAAATGAATATAAAATCAAAATGCAGATTTTCAGCTTTAATTTGAGTATATTTACATTCAAATCGGGTAACTGGCCCAGGAATTCCATCACTTTTTATATGTTGTCCACCTATTTTTAAGGGACCAACAATAATTGGACAAATTAACAAAATCACAAATTAAATAGTTACTTTAATACTTCCTTTATAGTCAATGACTGCCTGAAATCTGGAACCCATAGATATCACCGGTCGTTTGGTTCTTCCCTGGTGATGCTCTGCCAGGCCTTTGCTAGAGTTGCCTTCCGTTCCTGCTTGTTCTTGAGGTGTTTCGGCTTCAACAAATGAAATGAAATGCATGTTCAGTTGGATTCAGGTCAGCTTGACTTGGCCATTGCAGAACGTTCCACTTCTCTGCTTTAAAAAAGCCTTGGGTTGCTTTCGAATTATGTCCATCTGCACTGTCAAGGATGAGTTTTGAAGGATTTGGGTGAATCTCAGCTGATAACATAGCCCAATACACTTCAGAAGCTTTTGAAAGCAGTCTCATTGTCAATATGTATAAAGGAACGAGTTCCACTGAGAGCGATACACACCCACACCTACATGAGAAAATGAGGTGGTATGCTATGGATCACGAGCAGTTCCTTCCATTCTCCATACTTTTCATCATTCTGGTGCAAGTTGACATTTGTCTCATCTGTCCATAGGATGTTGTTTCAGATATTGCACGGTATTTTTTTTTTTAGATGTTTTAACTCTGACCAACTACCGTGAATGGGTTTTTGTTCACCAGGGAAAGAATTCTTCCGTCATCGACGACTGACGTTTTCCTTGGTCTTCCGGGACTTTTAGGGTTCCGGAGGAAACCAGTGTGCGCTTTCTTTTTAAGAATGTAGCAACTAGTTGGGCAGCACGGTGGTGTTATAGTTAGCACTGTCACCTCACAGTAAGAAGGTTCCGGGTTTGAACCTCACGGACGATGGGGGCCTTTCCGTGAGGCGTTTACGTGTTCTCCCTGCGTCTGCGTGGGTTTGCTCCAGTTTCCTCCACTGTCCAAAGACGTGGTCAGAGTAACTGGCTACTCTAAAGTCACACCCATAGGTGTGAATGGTTGAGAGGAAAAAAATCTATAATAATCCAGTAGAAGGCAATGGGAAACCACCACTACTGTAATTCTCCCCAAGAAATGTTGATGGCAGTGACGTGCCAAATAGATAGATGGCAAATAGTTGATTTGGCCACATCAAATGTTTTGGTTATCTCTCTGGTGGGTTTGTATTGATTTTTAAGCTTCATTCACTCTTTGGACTTCATATTGAGAGTTAATAGCAACAGAAACCAAATGTAAACAAGTGTTGCCAGGCAAAACAAACCTCGCCCGGTCGCACCGATGATGAATATGAAGGAAGATATCACGAAAAAAAAATAGGTGCCCTATGGGTCCATGTGGCTACTGCTTATAAATAAAATTGTTTTCTGATACCATGTCCATACAGTAACTATAGCATATATATTTACTTTATGAGGCAGTAGCCACAAAAAATGAATCGTAATCCAAAAATGAACAATTTAAAAATCACAGAAGTCAAATATATCAAGTGTCTGTACTTTATATTATTCTACTCTTACCTCTTACAGTTTTCGAAACTGAAACTTCCAAACCGAGGCTGACATACAGACGCTGTCGCCATGACCCAAACTCTTATTTCCTGGAAAAGGCCCGGCGCTAGAGCTCAGTGGAACGCACTTTCCCTCTGTAATAAGCCTAAACATGTCTGAAAGCGATTTCTTTAGTCTAGTCCATTTATTTCGAATGTTGAACCGAATTGTATACACTCACCGGCCATTTTAATCGGAACACATGTATGCGCATGCGCAGTACGTGATTGTTACACTCTTACATTCTTACAGCACGATGGCATAATGGTTAGCACCTCTATATGAAGCAGTAAGCACAACAAAAATGATTTTGACCTTTTTGGTGACCTTGACCGGATGACCCTCAAAATGTTGGAGGGTCTATTTGAGACCAATGCCCGTCTATCGTGAAAATTTCATGACGATTGATCCAGCTGTTTTCCCGTAATATCATTAACAAAAAAACAAAGAAATAAAACAAACCCAACCGAAAACAATACTTCGCGTCCTGGGCGAGCTCATAAACTCTAGACCTTTTATCTGCGTAGCTGTAAGTCAAACAATGAGGGAACAATTGCTGCAATTCCTAACTGTAATCGGTCACCTAATTTGGATGTAAATACCCTCAAAGTTTGCACTTTTGGTTCATATTCATTATTTAATTTCAATTCCAGTATACTGTGGTAAACAGCTAAAATAATAACTTTCTCAGTATCGAAATACTTATTGACATGACTGTATAATGTTATCCTTTCACATGGTGTCATTGCTTAAAACTGTACTTGCAGAACCTTCGAGATAAGGCATGCAATTTAAACTTCAAAAAGATAAAGGAAACTTAGCAGAGACTAAACCGCATGACTTGATCTTAAACCATGTGGCATTATGTACTGCCACCTTCACATTGAACCCCCTCTCCTTGATGCAAAGATTAAAGTCTTCTCGTTCATGCAACATGATCTGAGCCACCTTCTTCTGCACCACAAATGCATGCATGCGGCCCCGTGCAGCATTCAGCAAACCAGGCACAGGAGCACTGGCAGGGAAAAGAGACCTATCAGGAGAGAAGTGACAGGGAACCAGAGAGAGTGTGAGACAGGAAGAGAGAGAGAGAGAATGAGGGGGTGGAGAATGAGGGCAGAGAGAGAGAGAGAGAATGCATAGCTAGAAGATGGGTGAGCAGCTAAAGGACAGTGATGAAGGAACGTGGTGACGAGTGCAAGACGATGGAGCATGCTGACTAGTGACAGAGCACATTACAGAACAAGAAGATAAGGAAAGAGAGTGACAGTTTGTGGTGTGTGGTGAAGAAGAAAAGGAATGAAAATGGGACAGAGATAGAAAAGGGGGGGTGGAGAGACGCAGACTAGGTTTACACGCTGCCTAATAATCCATTAATATCCAAATAATAGCTACCTTGATGTAAAACGCAGAACAGAGTAAAGTGATTGAGGCAAATCAGAAGAAAATATATAGTTCTGAAAACTACCGACTTTCTATCGGCATCTTTTCCCTCCTCTGATCTCTGGTCAATAATCAGAGAATGGAGAAATAATCAAATATATTTATGTTTATGCTGAAGTAGAGTCGTTACTGTGTATTAGCAGGCGAAAACTAAAATTCTGGTCGAAACCTGATTGCTTGTCATTTTTCCATCAAGAATTTATTCTTTTACAATCAAAGTTTTTGAATGAATGAATGAATGGTTAAGGATTCTCAGCAAACCTTTGCATGACAATGCACAATGACTAACATGACAAGAAAATTGGTCCTGTTATAAAACGTTTTAAAAATGCAAGTTGGGATGGACGTCAAACTAATATTTTGAAGTAGAATTGTTAAGGTTATGAACAATTCTTCTCGCTTTTGTTCTTTTGATCTTTTGTTCAACCGCTGCTTTTCAGGACTGCAAGTCTCAACTTGTCAATGAATCCTGTTAGTTTAATGTAAGTGATTTGTTATACAGTGACAGTACGATGGCGTATTAGGCGTTTGTAATATTCTGAGAACAACCTCAGAGTTTAAAGTCTGAACCTCGCAATTTACGAGAAACAACTCAGATATTCTCCGAGATTATAGCGGAGCTCCCCGTGGGTGAAGTGCGCAGAGTGGAGCTACATACTTAAGAGAACATGGTAATGCATTGACCTGACTTTTGATGGCTTTTGCAACCGTATGATGTCGGTCTGTAGGAACGATGAACACGTACTACCACAGGGAACCTGACCGTAAGTGCAAGGCAGCGTACCTCATAAACACTTGACCAATGGACAACGAAATTTGTATCTTAATTTACATAAGATAGATGGGTTTTTATCTGGGGCTTATTTTTAAAAAATAACGTGGGATTATTTACTCACACATTTTATACTCATTGGGAGCTCTGCTTTTAGGCAGTGTCTAAATATATATTAAAGTCATAAATTTGCGAGGGGAAAAAAAAAACCCTCAGAAATTCCAAGAAAAAAACTCAAATTCCTAGATTAAAAAGTCACAAATAAACGAGAAAAAACGTCTTCCTGGTTGCAGTGCACTCTTAGAAATATATAAGAAAACCTCTTCGTGCTTTATTCTTTTATACTGTGCTATTAATGAGGAAAGATTGCATTTCCGAAAACTCTCAAGTCAGCTGTTTCAAAGTAACAGAGATTTGGGCAGATGAGAAGAATCCGTGCACTGTAAGTAACAGGAAACCGTGCATGTACAATAATTATTCATTTATAAATAGCTAAGACAAAAAAGGACACAGATAAACAAATCTGTGTGGTTTATACATTTGACATGCATCTCCTTTTGCATCCAGGAAGCGTAACAATCGATCATGTGCTTCCCGGCTGCAGTGCATTCTGAGAAATGCAGTCAAAAATCTCTTAGTGCTTTATTCTTTTATATTTCATGATCAAAGAGCAAAGACTGCATTTCCTATAACTCTCGGCTCAGCCGTGGCGTCTGTGGTATGATGACGTTGATCCAACCTCGCAAAGTGAAGCGATTTTTATTTCTCGTAAATTTGTGACATTTTTATGAGTTTTTTGACCTTTCTGACTTTAATCTCAAAAATTCTCAGGAAGTTTTTTTCCCCCCCCTGAATATGATCCCCACC
>JAODVO010000018.1:8779882-8790153 GCA_025400055.1 Notarius lentiginosus
CCATAGTCAGCTGGGATAGGCTCCAGCTTGCCTGCAACCCTGTAGAACAGGATAAGCGGCTACAGATGATGGATGGAAATAAGAGGTCCAAACCTGTCCCAGCATGACAATGCCCCTGTGCACAAAGCAAGCTCCATGAAGATATGGTTTGTTGAGGTTGGAGTAGAAGAAATCGAGTATTCAGAGCCCTGACCTCAACTCCACTGGACACTTTTGGGATGAACTGGAACACTGACTGCACCCCAGACCTCCTCACCAATATCAATACCTGATCTCACTAATACTCTTGTCCCACAGCTGCACTCAAAAATCTAGTAGAAACCCTTCCCAGAAGATGGGGTTTTTTATAACAGCAGAGGGGGAATAAATCTGGAATGGGATGTTCTAATAGCGCATGTGAGTGTGATGGTCAGAATGACCACAAACTTTTAGCCATATAGTGTATGTAGACACCTGGCCATCACACCCACATTTGCCCATTACGAAACCATGGGCATTAAATTGGAGCTGGTTCCCTGTTTGCTGTTATAATACATTTTCAGAAAATAAAGTACGTTATTGTACCTTTAGGGGTACAGTGGCTTGTCACTGGGGCAGTACCTTCTAAGGTACTATTTTGTACCCTTTATATACTGCTTGGGAATATACAGTACTGTGCAAGTCTTAAGCACATGTAAATAAATGCTGGAGACCAAAATGGCTTAAAAAATAATGAAATGAAATGTTTCAACACTAAAAAATATGATAAACAGGAGTAAGCCTTAATAAACTAAACAAAGTCAATATTTGGTATGAGACGACCCTTTGCTCTAAAAAAAATAGTAGTCTCAGTTTTATAAGTTTTATAAGGAAATGAGCTGTAGGTTTGACTGAGCATCTTGCAGAACCAGCCACAGTTCTTCTGGACACTTTGACTGTCACACTCGCTTCTTAATTTTGCACCAAAACCCAGCAGCCTTCATTATGTTTTCCTTTTGAATCTGAAAAGTGGTTTCTTATCTAATATGCTGTTCAGATACAAACTTTTTTTCTGTAAAAAAAACAAACAAACGTTTGGAACTCTAAAATGTCTTTGTACTGACTCAGTAATGTAGAAGTCATAAAATAGAAATCTAGACGTTTTTGTTTGTGTAAAAAATAGAGTGCCTCAGACTTTTGCACAGTATTGTGTATTTTATATATATAAAACTACATTTGTATTTATTGTGAACATGCCTATGTGTGCTTGTGTTACAAGTATGTTCTTGAGATGGAGGCTAAACTCGACCAATTACGCAGGCTTGTAGAAACTGCAGACAAGGAAAAAGTGGAGTTGTTAAATCAGCTTGAAGAAGAAAAAAGGTAACGTTTACCATACTAAATGAGTGACATATAAGATTTTGAGTTGGATAAAATCCTTTCGATATGTTTTTTGAGTAGTAAATAAATGCTAATAGAAAGTTCTTTGGTCTGTTGTGCAGGAAGGTGGAAGATCTTCAGTTCCGTGTAGAGGAAGCTTACATTACCAAAGGTGACTTAGAGGTAAAATGATACTCTCATTTCCACTTACATACTAGGAACAAGCAACTCTTCTAAACATTACATACAGTATATTAAACAAGTATTTCATTTATTACATGCAGTTGATACTTATTGTCAAGAATACATCAGTGCTATTAAGTAATGTTTGATAATAGATGAACTCTTACCAGTGTTTAATCACATTTTGCAGTCACTGCTTTAGATCCTGCTATGAGCATGTTCAGGTTCTTATCATGACTTCCTTTTGTATTCATGTATCTAAAAACATGTATTTTTGCTTTTACTTTAGTTTTTTTTTTTCCTTTCTTATTTTTGCTTGCATACCCTAATGAAAATTCTTCACATACTAATATTTATTCATTATGAGATGACATAACTGAGCTTTCTGTTGTTGCTCACAGATGTAATATTTTATATTAAAATGACTTTACATTGTTGTGGATTAATTTAATGTTATTTTATGGAAATGTGTACTTGTTTCATTCACTTCTCATTCATGCTTTTATTCTTCCATTCATTCATTTGCTCCCATGAGATTCGTAGTCATTCTTGAATTTGTTGTGTTTTGGTTGTGTTTCTGATCCTTGGTTTTTCTCTGCAAACCCCTTGCTGCCATTCTACTCTTCTTCCATTGTGTCCACTTGCCACACACAGCTCTTGTGCCACGACTCTCTTTGTCCTCATTCATAGACACTGGATGATGTCAAGGCTTGCGTGAGGCTTTTCGTACTTGGCGTTAGGCTTGCATGTGACTGCAGCACTGCTGTTCTCTTTCTCCTCTCCTCTTTCTACTAACAGACGCAGACCAAACTGGAGCATGCCCACATTAAGGAGCTCGAACAGAGCCTTCTCTTTGAAAAGACCAAAGCTGATAAACTCCAGAGGGAGTTAGAGGATACTAGGGTAATTCAGTCTCACATTATCAAATAAGGCAGGCGTCTCGATGAGTGAGATTGCATGAGCGGTCTCTCGGGGCTTGAGTCAGTGCCGCGTGTTTGTGACACTTTTGCCTTTTTTGCATGATGGAGTGAGGTAGGTTTGGAGTTTTCACTAACAGGATGATGCAACATCAACAGCATTTTCAGAAATACTAGATATCCATTCACAGCCTTTCAGACAGTAGTGACTGAAAATCAATTAAGCATGCAAATAAAGGTGACTCCTCTGTTATGATGTGTGTGTGTGTGTGTGTGTGTGTTACGGCTTGAAGTATCTAATGGCAGTGAGTCTCATGTTATAGGTGGCCACAGTGTCTGAAAGGTCCCGGATCATGGAGCTAGAGAAAGAAGTATCAGAGCTGCAGCTACGCCTTCGATCTCAGCGAGCAGAAGCTGGATCAGGCTCACCTCCATTACAGGACAAAAAGGTCTGCGCCTTTATTCCAGAGCACCTGCAGATTCTTGAAAAGTTATATAACTTTTAAATTATATAGGAAGTGTTATATCATATTAAAAAGTATTACATTTAACTTTGGGTTACTGTTTTGCATGCTTCGTAAATACATTAGATGAACTACTATACATTATCAGTGTGAATCAGGAACATTTCTTAACTGATACTTTAGTTTATATTTAGACATATACAGTGCTTTGACAGCATGAACAGATTGTGTGCTCTTTATTCTCATAGGTTAGGGAGCTGAGCAATGAGCTGGAGGCCAGACACAAGGAGGTGCTGCTCCTCCAACAGAGACTCAGCTCCTCTCATCAGGAGAACACTTCCCTTCAGCATCAGCTTGATGATTTGGTATGATGTTTATTCATTCTAAAGAACATATAACTACAGACCAAACTTTCAGAACTAACGTCATAGCTAATTTTACACTTATTCCTATAACTATAAATTTCACTGCTTCATTCGAGAAAAACCATGCTACTGTTATTCATAGTTTGGCTTCAAATGTTATTCTGATTTCTTGTCACTTATATCCAATATGTATAAGAAAGGAATAAAACATGACAGTGCATGCTGTTGTTAGGAAAATAATCCACGATGGGGTGGTGTGATATGGCCTGATGCAAAGCGAGTGGATTGTTTGCCTATAACAGCATGCACTGAAGAGTTTTAATCCTCTTATACCACAGCGGTTTGCCACTGATTGCAGTTTTTTAAATTTATTAATGATAGATAAATAAATAAATCAGCATGATAGACAAGTTAATTAATCACTTATGTTATGGCAGCTATAAAGAGCCATAGCAGCAAAAGTGTCATTCGTTCACCAACCTCTTATAGTTTGTAAGAAAATCCTGCCCTGTAGACTCTCATATGGTGGAAAACTTTCTGAGTTATAAAATGCTGCCACTAGTGACTCTTTCCATAAATATTAAACAAATATCTCCTTATAGAAAGATTTACCATATCAACAATTACACATTTTTATACCACTTAGATTATGTGTCAGTGAGCTGTTACTATAGAAACAAGAACATATAACCACAAGCCTATCATGTGAATTATAGTGGCGCTATTTTCAGAGCTGCTGTTCTAGAAAATTAATCAGCACCTGCTGACCAATCAGATTTGAGAATTTAACAGCGCTGTGGTATAAATTGCATTAACGAGTGTGTTTTTGTTGCTGATATGAACATAAATTGCAGGCACATTTTTAGCAGTGCTTGTGTTGAAATGCACGGCTAAAGGTTTATAACGTATTTTACTGTGTGAAGTGATGAACAGTCAAGCACACAAATCCTAAATGACTCCATTAGCTCATTTGTGTTTCATTATCACAGAAGAAAAAGCTTGATACAGAAGCTGAAGAAAGTAAAAAAATTGCACTCTCCATACAAGGTAAAAAATTCCCATCCATGGCTTGTATGCACATCTGGACGTTGTTGAACCTTTGTATCATTCTTTTTGCATTGTTGCATATACATAGCAAGGTGAAGAACTCCCTAGTTTTGCACAATAATGCAGTAACATAATGTTAAGATTCCGAGCATCCCATTAATCTGTATTTGCAGTTTTAAATGTTTGTTTGAATAAAGTGTGAATGTTGCGATGAGTGATTATTCTTGTGCTTGTAGAGCTGCAGAGTAGCATGCAGGCAGACAAGGAACAACTGGAGCAGCTACGCAACGAAAAGCAGAAGCTGGAGGAGGAAACAGCCTCGAGGAAACAGCTGGAGCAACAACGGAATGAGGAGCACAAGCAACAGGAGAAGGAGCTGCAGGAGAAACTAGACCAAGTGGAGCAGGAGTTGAGCAAAGTGCAGCAAAGGAGCACTGAGCTGGAGCAGAAGGTGGTTGAGCTGCAGATGTTCAAGGACAAAACCCAGGTGAGGGCCGGACTTCAAAAGTAATGCAGAAAAAAATGTATTTAGCTATTTAGTGCTGAGCGAGATGAGGATTTAGTACTTGTGTCATATTTTATAAGGAATTAGTGGAGGTAATAAAGGATAAGTTTGTTTAGCTTGTCTTTGTTAAGTTTATTAAGGATTAAGTTTGTTTGGCTTGGCTGGTGCATGGGCAAACAAGCACAAAGGTATCAGTGATGCATCCTGATTCAGTACAGTATATTTTGCAAATGAGCTTGACACATTCTGATGTTTATGAGATGAGCACGGAAGGAAAATTCCTGTGAAACTGTGTTAACGTCCCCCAGGGATCAGGTGTACAGTATTACATTGATTGCATTTCCTGCTTGGTGGTGTGGCATACCTCACTCGGAAGGAATCTACAATGCTTTGTAGCTCCATCTCTCCATTCTGCAGGCGTGAAAGAATCAGTAGGGGGAAAAAAGGGTTTTCTGAGCAAATCATAATATTTGGCTCATCATTTTAAACAGCTACGCAAGGCAAAAAACATTCTACATCAAGAAATAGATTTTGTTTGTTTTTTTACTTGGAAACACCAACTTATTCATGAACGCTGGGTTTAGACTAGAAGCAGTCCTTAGGGTTCTTACCACAATGAAATGATTATTATAGACATACCATTTGCATCCATTTAACTCCCATTGTTTCACCAAGCCTTTCATTCTTGTAGAATGTGACCTGCACAGGGCTCAAAAGTGCTAAAATGGCACAAACAAGTGACAAAAATAGCAATACAGGTATTTGCAGTACTGTATATTGCAGCTCTGGTGCTCTCACAAAAATACGACTTTTAAAATTCAGTACAGAGGATAATTACATGCATTTTATGACAATAAAATTAAAATGCAAGGTGAACAGAGACGAAGAGCTTGTTAATAACTGTTGTAAAATGTACATCATGTTTCCTGACAACAGAGCCTTGGTAATAATTTTAACCTAAATTTTCTTATTCCCAGAGTATCCAGTCTGCAGACACTCTCAAACAACTAAAAGAAAGAAATCAAGAGCTGCACCAGGAGGTGAGGAAGTGTGACTTTTTCTGACTGGGCTTGATATGAGATTGACCTTCTGAGAAATAAGTGCTTTTTTGTTTTCATGACCTTAAATTCAGTTATTAATCGTTCTTGCAGAGGGTGGAGCTTTGGTGTAGTGTATGATGCTGTCTAGTTTCTATGCTGCAGTTTTAATTTTTCAGTTTCAGTTGCCCCCTGACAGCTCCAGGGTCCCTGGTCTGATCCAAATTAATCCGATCTGGATTACTGTCTGTGTAAAGTTTTGCATATTTTCCTTGCTTGCATGTGATTTTCCTCTGGGATCTCTGGTTTCCTTCTGCCTCCCAAAATATACTAGTAGGTAAATCAGTGACTCGAAATTGGCTCTAGATATGAAGTGTGCACATGTGCACGTTCCAGGATAAAGCAGTGAAGGTGAATAAAGGAATGAACCTTAAAAATATGACAGATTGGCATCATGTTGTAGCTGTTACCCAACTTGGGTATAGTGTGCCTTACAGCCTTATACACAGTATATGGAAGCATGTGTGCTTATGCACTAAAAGGATATGGCCTGTCTAGGCCACTATCAAACTAATAGACACAAAATAAATCTTAACCAAAGGTTTTATTGTGAGGCCAACTGTACCTTCTTTAGTTCCTGACCACCAGGGCAGGTTCCTTGCTGAATCAGTGGGCTAGTATTCCTTTTTGCTTGCTTCCCTGCTGAATATCAATAGCAAAGTCATCATGTAGCAGCATGGGTACTGTATCCAGTCTCATAACCTTAAATCCATAATTTCATAGCTTGCTATGAATTGTTGAACAGCAGTGCACTGAAGTACAGAGTTCAGAAGACCTTGCTACAGTATAAAAATGTTTGCACTGTGAACAGTGTTTTCAATTTTTTTTTCTATATAACTTAAAATAAAAAAAGGTGTATGTGGCAGCATTCATTGCGCACTGGGGCTAAATTGATGCTTTGCCATTGGGCTAGTCAAACTAGTCATAACTTTTCTTAAAGGTGCCAGACATCTATAACCTTCACACAACACAATGGTTCTGCAGTTTGGCTTGGGCTTCAGGCAGAAGGGACTGAAGATGATGAAAAAGATGAGGGTGCCAGCTGTTTGGGTGCTTTGGGGAGAACAGTAAAGGGGCTCCACTGCCTAAAGGCAGATCAGGTCATTGGGTAAAGGAACTGAATGCATAAGTGTATTTGAATGCAACTTAAGAGGTGTCTTCTTGCATTAAATGCAATTTCACTTGAGCTAGGGCTATACTAAAGGTGCAAATATAATTCACGTTCACCACACATATGCGAGCAACATTGTTCACATACTCACTTGGGTATCTTACGTATCGGTCTCGGATAATACATAACTATGTGATTTGGGACATAACTTTAATGTGTTTATTCAGTTGGGACACAGTGTCACATGCTGCAACTCTGCCTCCACTATTTCTGTTGATATTGCACCACACAGACTCACTGCATTAATTTTAGGAAGATGTGCACAAGCGACGTGACAAATGATTGAACGATATGCGTGATGGCCGTCTTGTGTATGTGTAGTTAGCATCATATAAATCAAGTGTAAATCAGCTTTATAAGTATAAAGCAGCCACTGTCATTCAGTAAAATCCTTACATAGTACAGTATTTGACACAGGGCCTCAGTACAAAATCAGAATTTTGAGAACAGTCTCAGAAAGATGTGATTTAAATCCTCAGTATAGGGCAGTATCAACAGTTTGTCATTCTCAGCATTGGCACATGTCCCATGTGGAGAATTCTGTGACCACAAGATGACTTCTTTGGTGTTGGTACTCGGCAAGAAATAAGCAAATGGTAATATTCCTAAGGAAACCAAATCACCCTCGTGATCCTTGAGTCGGTTGTAGAACTTCATTTACATAAGGACACATCTCTAGGTCTCCTTCACCCAGTGCAAAGAACCTAGGGGTTGTGTTCGACGACAAACTCTCCTCCTCAGCGAACATTGCTTCAGTGACCTGGACGTGTAGATTCCTCCTCTACAACATCCAAAAGATCTGCCCTGTTCTTACCACCTGCCCTACTCAGTTCCTGGTCCAAGCACTGATCCTCTCCCGCTTGGACAACTGCAACTCTTTCCTTGCTGGCCCTCCAGCTTCTGCCATCAGACCCCTGCAGCTCGCCTGGTCTACAACCTCCCTCGTTTTTCCCATGTCACCCCTCTGCTTGCCGACCTGCACTGACTACCTATCACAGCTCGCATCAAATTTAAGACATTGGTGTTAGCTTACCCAGGCTCTCAAGGGGTTAGGGCCAGCATACCTCCAGTGCCTGTTCCGCCCCTACATGCCAGCCAGATCCATACACTCCACTACTACTAGTCGCCTGGCCCCTCCTTCTCTCCGTTCCTTCCAAGCCCGCTCAAGACTACTGTTTGTTCTGGTTCCTCGTTGATGGAATGACCTTCCCGTTGAGGTCAGAACTGCCGACTCCCTGACCACATTCAAGCACAGACTGAAGATTCACCTCTTCAGGCTGCACCTCTCCCTTTCTTCCCTGCCCACTGTGTAACTGCGTTTCGGTCTACACCAACCCAAGCTGTACACTGTCTCGCCTGGGGTTAGCCATTTTGAGTTTTCTATTTATATGGTTGGTTTGTTTCCTTGGCTGTTTGAGTATTGGTACTTCAACAGCATATTACACTAGGTATTGCTGTCACTTGTTCAGTTGGCACTAGAAGTTTCTTGTTTAGAAATTCGGCACTTCATGTCCCTGAATTTTGCACTCATTGTTCGTCGCTCTGGATAAGAGCATCTGCTAAATGCCATGTAATGTAATGTAACATTAGCCTTCAAATAAAGTGGTAAACTATGGACAGTAAACATAGTGTACTGATCCACTGAGTATGGTCTTGTTGTGTACATTTAAAATCTGGTCAGCATATCACTTCACTTACCCAACTATGATGCTTGGATATTTTTAACTTTTGTAAAAGAAATTAGAAACACACATAACCCATTGATGAATATATTCATAGCATACTCTAAGAATTTTTTTTTATTGTTTATGTAAAATCATTTACCAACAGTAATCACTCAGAAGTATATATATTTTTTACAATCATCAGTGGTTGTTAACTGTCTAAATTAACAGTGCATTTAAGTTAAAAACAGATATTTTACACAAAGATTCGCCTAGATAAAAGCCTGGACTACATATGAAAACACATTCTGAAATGCACTTGCTACAGGTTGAGAACATCTTTGATGCCTGTAATTATCTGGGAAAGTAACATTGTATACAACAAAAAACACAATTGGACCCTAAAGTGTACATTTACTTTGGTTATACATGTCCTGTACCTGTGTCATAATGTATGTATTCCAGTGTATTCCACAGTATTTCTACATTTTTACTCAATAATTTAAATAGATCTTTTTGGCAACACTTGAGTTTGTCATATTTAGAGAAAAAAAGGGGGTTGCACTTATGATCCCCAAGAGTACCATAAGCACAATGAAGCACGGTGGTGGGAGCATCATGAGCAATCATATGGGGCTGCTTATCTTCAAATGGTACTGGGGCATTACATGTCATTGTAGGAAAAAAGAAACTGAATCTGGTGAGAAGATGGGGATTTTACCAAGACAACAACCCCAAAGGTGAAGTTGCTTATATGATCTAGCCAATCTACTGACATGAATGTTGTTGAATATTGGTGGAGGATTTGGAACTTGGGAGTCCATCAGAGGAGCCCTTGTAACTGTGGGGAATTAAAGAGAATTTGCTAAGAGCAATGGGCCAAAATTATCCTACAGTGCTGCAAAAAGCTCATTGTTTCTTTCCATAGATACCCTGAAGCTGTGCTGGGGCAGAGCTTTGATAAGTATTGAACAGGATGTGAAGGTTAGATAACAAAAAATAAAATTGCTGATCAACTAGATTTGGGGTAAGTTCCAACATGACCAAAGTTGTAAATGTTTTACTACGCTGTATCAACAAGTAGTGAAACATTACTTATGTACTACGGTGTTGCTGAAGTCTCTAATCTGATAATGTATTGATTCATTTCTACTTTTTGCTACTGCCAGCAGTTCTTATAGTTGTAAAGCTGCAAATCACAAGTTTAGGCTATATTAATGCACTCCTTCTAATACATTGATTTATTTTTTTCGTGGTCCAGTTTCCATCAAATCCTGCGCTCTGATTGGCTGGCGAGCGGGTTCGTGTCCTACAGTACGGACCCCGGTTACGGACCTCTGGCGACTCACTCGTTCACAAGAACAACAACAAACCTAGTAGCAATTTTTGTCAACATTTATCTTTTTTTATAAGATTTATTTATAAGATTTTTATCAAAAATCGTATAAATTTTTGCCAGCATTTCTCAGGAGAATAGCATTAATTTTACAGCATGGATAGCGATAACGACAGTGTTCACA
>JAODVO010000018.1:9036958-9051986 GCA_025400055.1 Notarius lentiginosus
CACAACCTTTCGCAGCAATCACTACTAACACGCGATCTATGTAGCTCTCAGTGAGACTTCTGCATCTGCCAACAGGTAGTTTGGCCCACTCTTCCTGAGCAAAATGCTCCAGCTGTCTCACGTTTGAAGAGTGCCTTCTCCACACTGCATGCTTCAGCTCTTTCCAGAGATGTTCGATAGGATTCAGATCAGGGCTCGTAGAAGGTCACTTCAGAATAGTCCAGTGTTTTTGTTCTTTGCCATTCTTGGGTGTGTTTAGCTGTGTGTTTTGGGTCTTTATCCTGTTGGAGGACCCATGACCTGCAACTGAGACAAAGCTTTGACAGTGGGTAGTACGTTTCGCTCCAGATTGCCTTGACCGTCTGAGATTTCATTGTGCCCTGCACAGATTTGCCAGACTCAGCAAAGCAGCCCTAAATCATAATCAAGCTTCCTCCATGTTTCACAGTAGGTATGGTGTTCTTTTCTTTGAAAGCTTCATTTTTTCTTCTGTGGACATGGAGCTGATGTGACTTGCTGATAAGTTTAAGTTTAAGTTTCTTTTTTTTTTCTCTTCCCTCTTGCAGTCACGTCCAGGAAGGTTGGCTACAGTCCTATGGAACATAAACTTCTTAATAACATTTGTAACTGTAGTCACAGGAACATCAAGCTGCTTGGAGATGGTTTTATAGCCTTTGCCTTTAACATGCTCATCTATAATTTTCCTTCTGATCTCCTCAAACAACGCTCTCCTTTACTTTCTCTGGTTCATGTTCAGTGTGGTGCAAACGACGACACCAAACGGCAGAGTGACAACATTTTCTCCATTTTAATAGACTGAATGACTGATAAGATTGAAGACACCTTTGATACTAATTAAGGGTAAACAATTGGCTTGAAATATCACTATAATCCAATGACTTTATATTTTTTTTCTAGAGGTAGCAACAAATCTGGAATAAAGCATTGTTTTCAGCAGGAATAAAGCATTGTTTCAACGAGTTGTAAGGGTACTAACAAATTTGTTCACGCCTCTAGGTATAGGATGTGCAGTATCTCAAAACACAGCCATACGGTGTATAGGCTGCATCTGCAAAGCCCTGGAGCATTTTGGATAACCTCCAGCAACAGAACGTTCAGAGTATTTGAGCTGGTACTGCCAGATTCTGTAACTGCTTCTTCCCTGAGGCATATTCCTTAACCTACTGCTACCCCACAACATGTTGATTTGGTACAATTTATTACAGTATCACAGCTTCATAGTCAGTTACTATGTATGACTGAGTTTTTCCAAAAATTCTGATTAAAATGCATTTCCAGGTTTTTTTTTTTTCTTTTTTCCTGCCTCAGTGCACCACCGTTCTTCACAGCCACTCTCTATCAGTCTATAATAACATGGCTTTCTTGAAAAATCATTCTTAATGTGTTTAAGTGCTATTCAGATTGGAGTAGTTTTACTTCGGGTAATGTGACTTCATATCCTGTGGGAAAAGACACTTCCTGCATTCCGTTTACCTCAGAAGTCGGACGTGGGAATGACATCACACTCATCTTGACCGCACTCCAACACAAGTCAGAAAACCAAGCTGGACCCCTGCAGGAAAACCTTTGTTGTGTTTTGTATATTAGGTTGGCCATTGTTAGCACTACCAGTTGGTGATAATGTATTACGTGGTAGTTTGCGCATATAAACTCTGTTGCAACATGTCCACAGATGGAAGATGGATTTAATGAGACAAAAATAAGACAGACTTGCTGACCAGGATAAGATCCAACTTCAGGGGACGTTCCAGTTGAAATTTCCAACTGGGAACTTGGAAATTCCAACTGTCCAGTTCAAATGGAACGCACCAACTCTTCTCTCATGTCCCCCCCCAAAGTGAAAATGAAATCAGCTATTATAGTGTGTGTGTGTGTTTAAAAGGCCTTGTCCGAAAAGTGGTGCTTCCAGAGGTTTTTGGCAAGTTATCGAGTTCCTGACTGAGGTCCAGCTTACACACATCATATGGTCATATGACGTGGAGCTTTCGCAGCCATGCCTTGTAAACAAGCACTTAACGTACACAGAGTTTGTATTAAAGCGCGATGTATGTAGCGCACGATTTTTAGTGCGACAGAAATGAAGACACTGTGCAAGTATGATATTTTTAGACTTGGTTATCATACTGTGAAAATCTACCACTTCCCTATTCGTATGATACTTCTGTTGGTTTATATATGATTTGAATAACCCATCATGTTTGCTTGCAGAAAAAGAGCCGAGAGGAGAGCGAGGGCGAGGGCAGTGGCGTGGAGATCCTGGAGAATCGACCCTACACGGACGGGCCCGGTGGCTCGGGACAGTACACCCACAAAGTGTACCACATTGGTCAGCACATCCCCAGCTGGTTCCGTTCCATCCTGCCCAAAGCAGCTCTACGGGTGGAGGAGGAGTCCTGGAACGCCTACCCTTACACTCGCACCCGGTGAGAGTAACATCTTTATAAAATGTTTGGTGTTGTACCTATCCGGCATTAGTAGTACATGTATTACTGGGTCCTTTCTCATTAAGCAGAATGAGCAATGGATAAGTGATGTAGATAATGAATGAAGTCATCCGCTAATAATTTACGTATTCAACATGACACATATTGAATTGGCGGTTAAAGATGCAACACCTCCTTTAAGTCTTCAAGCCCTTGTTGGATTCTGCAATTACACGTTTTTAGTCTGTTTACTTGTCGCGTCAGCCTTACAGGTCCACATGCAAGTTGTTACTATAGAAACAGTAACATGTTACACCAAGCACCTTAATATAAACCTGTGATATGACTATCAGGGCTGGTGTTACAGAAAACTAATCATCACCTTGTGACAGATCAGAATCGAGAATTCACCAGGTGTAATACATTCCAACATACGGCTGATTATTGGCCCAGGATCATTCAGCAGGATCAAAAAGGACGAATGCAAGAGCAAATCCAAGTCCGAAACAGGAAAAAAAAATATTCTCCTGGATGCATGAATGTTCTTGCTTGAGGTGTTAAGTCATTTGGTGCTTGTCTTTCAGTTACACATGTCCTTTTGTGGAGAAGTTCTCTATCGACATCGAGACGTATTATAAGCCCGATACAGGGAACCAGAACAACGTCTTCAATTTGTCTGCAGCGGAGAAAAGGCTGCGGGATATCGGTAAGGACGGTTTCTGGTGGTTATTTTTACATTTTCCATGACGCATCCAATACACTGATTTTGATTTTCTACACCTGTACTGTGTGTATATCCATTGTATATATTTGTGCCAGTTACTCAAGTGCACAGTGTAAGCTATGTAGATGGAGTATGCAACAAACAAGCTGTGTTTATGTATTAGATATGCATGATGAATGTACACAGGCATGAGTATTTGCCCGAGTATATGCTGCGAATGATTTCAAATGCAAAGCTTGAGTCAAGCACTTGTAGAAAGGAAGACGAGAGTGCATCCATCCTTCTCAACCTCGTTACGTAATGCGTTTGTGTGTCGTTTCCCGCTCGTTCTCCCGCGTGGATTGATGGATTGCTCTTCTGTCATGCACCAGTGTTTACAATGTCGAACACGTTTTCAGTTAAAATCCCCCATGCCTCTACACACAGTGCTTGCTCAACGCCTGGGCTCAGATGCATTGTGGGAAAAGGTGCTGAAGGCTCAAGCTAAGACGTAGGCAGACTGCAGGCGTAGCCTCTGCAGGGGGAAGCGCCCTGTGCTTGTTGCATAACTATGTCTGAAGCCAAACTGTGCAGAGGGGACACCTAGTGGCCGTCTGCCAACTCTGATGCACCAGCAGAAGGCTCCTTCCCGCTCTGGCAAGCGGGAGCAATAAAGCAAGGGGCGAGAGATATGGGGTGGGAGTGATCTAATACAGCAGGACTTGGAGAAGATTTTTTGAGGGGGTTTACTCTGTGAGGTGTGCAGGAAGGAGTAAGCCTTTCATGGGATTTAATCATAAATGAAAAGTGAAGCAAAACTGGGCCATGTTTCTTCATCTTAGAATGAATTGTTTTACTCTTTTTGTTTGTATGCAGTAATATGAAACAAGTAAGGAATTTAAAAAAAAAATGGGCCATGTTGTAACTGGAAAATACTGTTATATTCCTACAACAGCACATCCTGAAGTTATTTATTTATACATGCATGCATACCACAGCAGTTTCCTAATGACTGAAATTTTTTGTTTATTAATTAACTTGTGCTTTTTGACCATTTAAAGTAATGTTTAATGTGTCTATGTTCCAACAGCTGTCTCATCACAGAAAACCTCACCATATCAACAAGTATATATTGTTTTCTCTGTAAAATAACACAAAGTAGTTATGTTAGCCTAAGGTTATATTGCTTGTCTGCCATACAAGGCCCTGTGAATGAGCTGTTACTATAGAAAAGATAACGTGTTAAAACAAGTGCTTTATTTTTAGTAAGTGCTGACATTTGAATTATAGCCAGAACTACTGTCAGAGCTGCTGTTCGAGAAAGTTAATCAACACCTTCTGACCAAATAATGCTGTGGTACGAAATGCAAATAATGTTACGCGGTCCAAAAGCAAGTTTCAATGCTCAAGTTGTGGTTTTTTTGGTTGTACTTGGAGAACTATGTTTGAGATCAGACTTTATGTAACATGCCAGTGCAATGATCAAATATGTTCCCTTTCCCAGACCCTATAGACATTGTGAAAGATGTCATTGCACCTCATGAGTACTTGGCTGAGGAGGATCCCAAGCTGTACAAGTCGGTGAAGACTCAGCGAGGCCCTCTGTCAGACAGCTGGATCCAGGAGATTAGCCATAACCCAGGCAAGATGCCCGTCATGTGCGCCTACAAGCTGTGCAAAGTGGAGTTCCGTTACTGGGGCATGCAGTCCAAGATCGAGCGCTTCATTCACGATGTGGGTGCGTACAATCTTCTGGAAATTTCCACAGGGAATCCTCGGAATACTTACTCTGTGAGAGTTGTGGGGGAGGACGTTTGCTCAACTAATATTTCTTCAGCAGCCCAGCTGCTCTGATTTCAATTGCATGTGCTGTGATACAAGCGTGTGTGTTTTTTAGCTTGGGTAAGTCATGTTATCTAGACAAGTGGGTGGGCAGCAGCTGTGAAGCGCTCCGCGAAGGAAGATAGTGTTATTGGGACAGCCCTGACTCTGTTGCCTTAATCATTAACCTGCTCTTAATGAAAAGTAGATTGATGCAGTGCCACTCCACTGCAAATGAGGACATAAAGAACGAGGGAGAGAGACATAAGAGAAACGGAGACCGAGACAGGGAATGAGAGCCATCTACTTTCCTCAGACAACATCAAGGCAGGATTAATTTCCTTCTCATGGGCTGCTGCCTGAGCTTTAATCATTTTCATTACTTCGATATCTTTGTGTTTATTGACTTCCATCACCGTTAATTTATCAGGAGCCCTTTGACATTCCTCATTTTCCCACCCACGTATGATTTCAGTACTGCTAGTGTCTGGCCAGTACATACTCTAGTGGAGTTTAGAGAGAAAACAGTTTGTGTTTGCTTTTCGGATCCACTGCGCAGATTGGTGGATTTGAACTATCCTAATTATGGATATATTATCTGTTCTATCCATATATATGATATCTTGAATCATGAAATTGAATTTTGCTGTTTAGCAACCATTAAATGAGCACTAGTGATCATAATAAATGTTGAGGTTTATTTTCATTACATAAGGATAAAGCGTGTGTTTTGAATTATTTGTGCTAGGCGCTCGCGCCTCCTCCACACATTCTGTAAGAAAGTGCTTGAGCCAATCACAAGAGGAGGCAGCTTCACTGGCTTTTTTTTCTTCTCTTATTTCTGACAGCATTTTTGTCAACCACGTTGATTAAAAGAAGACTTGACTATTATTTTTGTGATTTTTATAAAGCAATAGGATGTTTAATACTGATTAGTATTTATCGGAGTATGGATTACACCAGTAATAGCTTTTTGCATTTATGAAAATACATTTTGATTGTTTTCTTGTCTGTGTATTAAATAGCTTGACACTTGGAATTCACCTCTTCGACCTAAATACCCCAAATCAAATGCAAAAATAGTCACGAGTGTATTTCGTGATCTTAAAGCATTCATGAATGGAAAATGGAAGCTAGTAGGGCTGAATTTTTTTGGATGATCCTGATCATCATCTGCTGCTTCATTTCTCTCTCTTTCAGGTCTTAGGAAAGTGATGGTGCGTGCACACCGGCAGGCTTGGTGCTGGCAGGATGAATGGTATGGCCTGACTATGGAAGACATCCGGCAGCTAGAACTGGAGACTCAGCTAGCTCTGGCCAAGAAGATGGCACAGTTTAGTTGCAGTGAGGATGGAGGTGAGGGCAACGCCAGTCCTGCAAAAGAACAGGATGCCAAAGAGGCCATCAACGCCATGGAGAATGAAAGTGCAACACGGAGTCTCGGGGACACGCTGCAGGCTCGGGGAGAACTCACCAAGCAGTGGTCCACCTCATCCAGATCCTCCCGCTCTTCAAAAAGAGGAGGTAGGAGCAACCTGGGCTTTGCTCCCTGATATGCAATAGATAGTGGGAGTTTATTGAGTAAATCATTTGTGTTTCATTTTCTTTTTGCACTGGAGCAGCAAGCCCGTCTCGACACAGTATTTCCGAATGGCGCATGCAGAGCATTGCCCGTGACTCTGACGATAGCACAGACGATGAGTTCTTCGATGCACATGGTAATTAAAAGTTCCTATCTATATCCTTATCCACATCGCTTTCTCTAAACAACTAACAGTTTTCTTCACACTCAACAGAGGACCTCTCAGACAATGAGGAGATATTTGTCAAAGAGATCACCAAGTGGAATTCCAACGACCTGATGGACAAAATCGAGACGGCGGAGGTGGACGAACCCCAAAGTAGGCACAGGATTATTATAGCCTGCCTGATGCGCTATAGAGCACCCAGGCTATTTACGTCTCCTCAGTGTGGGATGTTGATGCCTGGAGGTTTTTTTTTTTTTTGGATGCTTTTTTCATAACCACAAAGCCTCTAGTTGCTGTTGGGTTTTTTCCATTTACCTTCACAGATTTTGGAGATTAGAGTAAATCTGCAAATTGGAATCCTGCTTGTGTTGAAGCTTAAAATATTTGAAATCAAACATGTCATTGTTGCACACACTTGTCATTCAGCAAGCAGCAACAGCTCAGTCTAGTTTTTTTTTTGTATAACAGTGGCATAACAACAGACCAGAAATAAATCAGTAGTGTTTTAATCTGCTAGATAAGTATGTCTGTGCAATAAAAGGAAATAAGTTTATTTAAACAATTTTAATACAAAAACAACGCATACTTTTTTTTTTTTATTAGGAAAGATTCGATACCTGTATACCTCATTCATACAGTTATCCAGTCAGCCAGTCATGTGGCAGCAGTGCAGTGCATAAAATCATGTTAAGTCAAGTGCTTCAGTTAATGTTCACATAAAACATCAGAATGGGGGATGTAAACTTGGTGAGAGAGCAGCCATGGCCTAAAGGTTAGAGAAGCAGCCTGGAGTCCAGGCCTGGCAGGAATGAAGTGCCCTTGAGCAAGGCATTTAACCCCCCAAGTGCTCCCCAGGCACTGGGTATGTGTGTGTGCTCGTTGTACATCGCTCTGGATAAGAGTGTCTGCTAAATGCCTGTAATGTAATGTAAAGTCCACGGTAACTTAAATAGCTACTCTATACAACCACGTTAAGCTGAAAAGTATCTCAGGGCACAAGGCACATAATTGCATTAATGAGCAGGTGTACAGCTTTTTTTAATAAACGGGCTGTTAAATTAAGATTGAAGAAAACTCATAATAAAGCAGATTAATCAGGAAAATTAAGTTTTTGTAAAGCTTTACATTAATGCATAGCATAAAATATGGCTGGCTTTTTTTTTTTTCTGGCCAGGGCTAACTTTGGACATTAATTGACCTGCACTTTAACCCATGCAGAGGGAAGTTGTAAAGCTCTAATTTAGGTTATCTTACATTTTGATCTGTACATTTCTTCTAATGTGTGAATTTCACTGGTTACCCATTTTCAGGTGACTTGTACCAGGACTCTGGGATTGAGTATTCTGAAACTGGGAACGTCCAAAGCCTTAATGAGGTATATGTGAATTCAGCGTGTCTCAGTGATGCTCATTCTATATGATGCTACTAAAATGATTCGTGGAAACGAGAGCATGAACTCTAGTGAACTCAGTTTCAATACCAGATCACGAATACAGGGTTAACCTCATGGCCAAGCAGAATTAGTATTCATCACCAGAAGATGAGTTGGCTCCAGCTGCTCTTGGTTTCCCTACATTATTATTATTATTATAAAGTTTGAAAGTGTCTACGTGTCTCCAAGCATAAAGCATTACATCAGATCCAAAACGGCCAGCTTCTTCCCTTCCAAGCTTTATCCAAATGAGGCAGCACTTAAACAGAAGTGTGTGTATCCAAGCAAAGGGGGTGAAGCCAATATGCACTTAGATTAGGATCAGGGCCAAGTTCTCATGCAACTGAAAGTCATAGAGGGAAAGACAGGGTAGGACTGAGGGGTGAAGGACCATTAGTGTTCTCGTTGGTCTTTTATCCTTGCGTTCAGAGACCGACCAGACACAGGCGCCAAGTGACCAGATATCCAGCTGTGAGTAACAGCACAGCTTTTCCACTCTCATAGAAACTCAGAGATTTCGCTTCCTTTTAGTAAACAGTGTAATTGAGATTTAATGTGCTTTTCATATGGTTAGCTAAATGGTTCAGATGATGCTTCAGTCTGCTTCCATCCATTAGTTGGTTGTGGTTGTGAATGTAAATCGGAGGCTCTCTCTGTCCTGAGGGACGAAATCACAGCACAGTTTTGTATTTGTATCTCTAGCATCCCTCAATTAGCTCATGACAGCATTGATAATTGGATGACAAGTTCAATCAGGAGGCTTAAGCATGTTAGAAAATACACAATTAGGCAACTCGAGTGTTCCTCCAGGACTGGAGTTGCTGAAAAGACACACTACAGTGAGTGATTTTTCCAAATTGACTGCTTGCTTGCTTGAAGATAAATCCCTTCTTTCTGATTCAGGATGGCTCGGGTCAGCAGGGCCTGCAGTCGTCGAAGGTGCACGTGTTGCTCCTGGTCCTGCATGGAGGCAACATCCTGGACACGGGAGGTGGAGAGCAGAGCAGCAAGCAGGCTGATGTCAACACCATCAGCTCGGTGTTTGAGACAGTCATGCGTGTGCATTACCCGGCAGCTCTAGGCCACATCGCCATCCGGATGGTGCCGTGCCCCGCTGTATGTGTGGAGGCTTTTTCACTCGTGTCAAAGTAAGTCTGCTTTTCCAAGTTACTCTTAAATTGAATAAATGTTAATTACCTGACACTTCGGTCATGTTTCTTTTCTTCACACATCGGTCAGTAAATACTTCTGTGCATTCTGCGCCATTACCAGTGAGTGAATGTTTATTATGAATTTTTTTTTTTTTTAATCCTGCACCAGTTTAAGTCCATACAGCTATGATGAGGGCTGCCTCTCTAACAGTCAGGACCACATCCCTCTCGCTGCTCTGCCCCTGTTGGCCACATCCGCTCCTCAGTATCAGGATGCCGTGGCCGCTGTTATAGTGCGAGCCAATCAGGTGTACGGAGATTTCATAAAATCATTGGAAGGTACCGCATTCTCTGGCCAGGTCAGTGTCTTGTGATTTTCACATCAAGAATGAATTTTAACTGGAATATTGAGGAGAGTTTGTACTCGTTGCTTATCTATGGAATGTGTCTGTACCGGTTGGAAAGGTGTGTCTGATAGGTGACTGTGTCGGAGGGATCTTGGGCTTCGATGCCCTCTGCAGCAGCAACATCACCGTGTCTGAGAGCCAGAACAGTAGCAGAAGAGGGAGCATAGTCAGTGTGCAGGTAAAAACAAATGCGGTTTTACATCGAATTTTAGGCTATACAACACACTGATAGGTTTGAAATGAAGATCTTGACCATTAGGTGTATCCTCCATGCTATTCATCTGTTACTATGTTCGCTTCAGAACACTGTCACTGATGATTTCCTGCTGTTCTTTAAAGCCTAAGGTTGTGGTGTCATGAGGAATGACATAATCTGTGATGGCATGATGATATTGGACTCAGAACCTTGCTCTAAATCCAAGCTGACAGTTTTGATTTTGAATGAATATTTGAGGCTTTTCAGGCCAGCAGCACAAGAATGCGGTGTTTTTGAGGGTTTTTTTTTTTAAACTGACTTAATAATGCTACTCCTTTACACAAGTTGCATACTGCAGCTTAACTCCACTGTATTGTGTGTCAATGATTGCTTTCAAGAAATGACAAAAACATTTTTTATACATGAATTGCAGGACAACGATCTGCTCTCGCCAGGCATCATCATCAACAGTAGCCCTTCAGGCTCAGGTTCGGGTTTGTCCCTGGAAGGCAGCCGTCACTTGAGCCGCAGCAACATCGACATCCCACGTTGCAGCGGTGCCGACGATCCCAAGAAACAGCTGCCCCGCAAGCGTAGCGACTCCTCCACCTATGAACTGGACACAATCAAACAGCACCAGGCCTTCTTGTCTAGGTCAGATGCATAAAATAGCTTCGTTAGACAGACACTGGTATTTGAGTGTCCTAGGAGCAGACTTGTAGACAAAACAGTAGCTCTGAAATAAGCTGAATAAAGTCATTTTTGACGTTTCTAAATATTGCGCGTGTGTGTGTGGCTGATGTAGTCTGCACTCCAGCGTTTTGAGGAATGATCCAGGCTCCCGGCGGTCCAGTAACAGTACTATGCTGGAAGGAGGTGGCGCTCTGGGCAAGTTTGATTTTGAGGTGTCTGATTTCTTCCTGTTTGGCTCTCCTCTGGGTTTGGTCTTGGCTCTGAGGAAAACTGTGGTTCCTTCACTAGATGGTAGGTTGATACGAGTTTGTTCATCACTTCTTATTATAAATGCACTAAATACTTGCCCACCAAATATGTTCAGAGATCTATTACACTGCGCATATGATTAACTTAGAATAAAAAAAAAAGTGATTGTGATGACGTGTCGTCCATTCATCGTCATCCGTCCACAATTTACAAGAATCACTACTCCTCCTACAGGATTGATCGGATTTCGATCAAACTCACATACAGTGTTCCCCAGATGGGTGTGCAGAAAAGTTGGACGGATCCCAAACACCAGCCAACAGTAAAAATGGATGTGTTCAGCAGTAATGGATCAGGAACAAAACAAGTGTATATATTTAGGTTTTGTTATGAATAACTCACTCCATGTTGTAGCTACCTAAACGCACAGCGTTTGTTGTATTGTGTTCGATTCTGTTTGGCTGATGATGGCTTGAAACAGCAGCGAAATAAAATACTTCACACACTTTCTCCTTTTCCCCAGTGGCTCACCTCCGTCCAGCCTGCCAACAGGTGTATAACCTGTTCCACCCTGCAGACCCGTCAGCATCACGCCTGGAGCCACTGCTGGAAAAGAAGTTCCACCTGCTGGCACCCTTTAGTGTGCCGCGTTACCAGCGTTTCCCTCTAGGCGACGGGCACTCGGCTCTGTTGGGTAAGCCCGGGTCAAACTCCACCAAGCACACTCTCGTGCATTTCACATTCATGTTCCATCCTGTCTCTCCCCTGTACATAATATAAAGATTGAATATTCATCACACTGTTCCTGGAGAACTGACCTCAGCTCCAACCTCGATCTGAATAAAAGGACTACTGAAGTGTGTCCATATATCAGAGACATACATGTTCGATAAAGGTCGGATCAGAGACTTGCTGCTTCTAAAGAGCAGCACCTAAACTCCTGACACAAGCTAAAGCATCTTTGTTGAGTCGGCCCATGTCCATTCCAGCCCTTGTAACTCTGATTCATACCTGCTTTTTCCGTTGTCTGTTCATACCATTTCTCTGTCTGTCTTTCTTTCTGCCTTGTTCTGTCTTTCTTTGTCTTCCCCCACTCCCGTGCCGTCCTGTCCTCTCCTCATGTGCCCTCGTGCTGCGGCTGGCATGCAGTGGAGACCCTCCAGAGCAACCCTCACCTCCTGCTGGAGAGTGGAGGCCGCTGCCATGATGGCTTAGGCGAGACCTCCATCCCTGTTCCTGTGCTCAACTGGCAGGCTGCGCCAGCCACGCCTGAGTGTGTGTAGCCATTCCTGTTCTGTTGTTCACCTGCTATATATGTGTGTGTGTGTGTAAGAGAGAGATGGAAAGAATGTGGGTTTAGTCCCCTGTCACCGTTTATGTAGTTCTGTATTTTGATGTACTTATTAAGAATTGGTATTCCATGTAGTAAAGATGATGATGAAAATTACAGATGGGTGACACGTTAAAGAAAAATCGGAGGTTCTGTTATGCTTTGGGGAGCTGGGGCATTTATTTTTGCTGACATGGTTTGGGTCCACAGGTTTTTCTGACTCATCACCTTTATCTAGTGTTGCAATGTTATCCTGATAGGAGTGGTCTCTTCCAGGATGACCGCACCCCACCCACAGGGCATAAGGGCTCATTGAATGGTTTGATGAGGATTAAAATGATGTAAATCATACATTATGGCCTTCATAATCACCAGATCTCAACTCAAGTGAACACTTAGGAGAGATTTTGGAGCAACATGTTAGACAGCACACTCCATCACCATTATCAAAATACCAACTGATTTTTTTTTTTGAAAAAAAAAAATGGTTCTGACTGCTCATGATAACTTGACACCTTAATGAGACAATAACAGGGCTTTCTTTTTTGTCCTTTAATCTGTCACCTATGTGTATGCAATTGCAAAAATCGTTATGGGAAAATTGCCAATTAGAAATTTGCATTAGTAACTCCAATAACTCCTTAGTCATCTCTAGAATTATCACACTCATGAAAAAATGATACGTAAGCTGAGTGATATTTCAGCTTAAACATTTGGGGGCACTATGTGGTTTTATTTTAATTTATTTAAGTTCAAATCCTCATCAGGTAGTGCTTTTTATTGTGCAAAAAAACCTGTCAGTTACTATAATTTGGCGTCATGTTGTTGAAAAGGTTACAGCAAAGTCTTACCTTCCTGGCAGAGGCAACCAGATGTAGTTTCGAAAGAAATCATGATGCCATCAAGTAGGCCAGTAACCTCTGCATGGGTGGAATATCGTTATAAAAAGATGGTCTAGTGAGAATTAATTGGTTAGAGGAGAGGTGAGTAGTTTATCCCATTATATAGTCTCGTATATACAGTACCAGTCAAAAGTTTGGACACACCACCTTCTAATTCATTGGTGTTTCTTTAGTTATTAATTTTAAGACATGAAGTGCTAGACTGTCCTCCTTTTTTATTTAGTTGAGTGGTTCTGGACATGATCTAGATTACTACAGTTGTCTAATAGGCTATGAGAAGCCTAATGGTTAGAGAAGCAGCTTTGGGACCAAAAGGTTGCCGGTTCAATTTCCTGGACCAGCAGGAATGGCTGAAGTGCCCTTGAGCATGGCACTGAACCCCCAGCTGCTCTCCAGAATGCCCTGGGTGTGTTGTACATCACTCTGGATAAGAGCGTCTGCTAAATGCCTTTAAAGTAATGTAATATCTAATAGGGCTATTTACTTGATGGTTTGATGGTTTCAAACGCATTAAGAAGGCAAGAAATGTCTACATTGAAAAATCCAAAATATATATATATTTTTTTAACTTTTTTTTTTGTTAATCCCATATATGTTCCATATGTTATTTCATAGTTTTGATGTCGTCAGTATTGTTCTGCAAAGCAGAAAATAGTTAAAATACAGAAAAACCTATGAATGAGTAGGTGTGTCCAAACTTTTGACTGGTACTGTGTGTAACACAGGCAAAAAAATAAATAAATTCTGAATTCTCACCTCGTCGATGGACAAAGGAAACCTTGCTGCATTCGTTTTAGAAATTGGGATTTGTCTTTGTGTTCCTAGCGGATGTAATGCACTCTCATGGAGGGATGTTCCTGGAGAACTCTTACCCCTCGTCTCCTGCCTCAGCCTCAGCGTCCCGCATCGTTCGAAGACCCAGTGAGGTCAGCATCGCTAGCCAGGTTTCCGGACTGGCGGATAGTTACACTGCCTCCAATATTGCCAACAGTAAGTCCACACACACTCGCGCGTACACGCAAATGTTCACTCAAATCCTCAGATAAATCTCAGGAGAAAAATTCCAGTATAATGCATTATGGGCTTTTGGACTTGGATATTTATTTATTCACTTTAGATCATTCAGTTGAAACTAATGATATGGATTGTTTAATTTCTTCTTAAGTGTTTTATTTATTTATTTTTTTTAAACACACCTTATGTTCAGTATGAAATGTAAAATGTCCAGTATTATCTTTACAGCTTTCCTCCGTTTATGTTGTTTTGTTTATCTCTTAGCACAAGCATGCCATCTCAATCAGTCCAAAAAGCTTAGCCTTTTGTCCCAGCTGGCCCTCCCTTATAACAAAATGTCCTCAAGAAGCCCATCCCCGAAAGCCCGCTACAGGTTGCTCAGTAGCAGAGCGGCGGGCTCAGATGAGGTGAGCTGCTTCGAGCCCTCCCCTCTCCCCGACTCCAGCCCTCCATCGCCGAGCATGCAGCTGGATATAGAGCAAGGTACTGCTGCTGGAGCGTGGAGGAACATGGGCCTTCCTCTTCCTCTTCTTCATTGCTGTTTTGTCCCATGTGCCTGTTGGTCTAAACCACCCAGTCCTGCCCTGTTAGCGCTCACTAAACCCTACCGCAGTTCTCTGCATCTTAAGACTATGCTGTAGCTTCTCTTTTTCCTCAGCCCTCACTCCCCTCTGTCACTCATACCACCACCACCACCACCATAGAGTCTTCATCTGCAAAACCAAGCTTTCTCTGTGTCTCTTTGGAGGATGAAGTGCCTTTTGGAGATGCTTTAAATGAACACGTTGTCTCTGGTATGATATTTCTTGGTTGCCCTGGGGCTGTTAAAAAATTGCATTTCTCATCTCATTATCTGTAGCCGCTTTATCCTGTTCTACAGGGTCGTAGGCAAGCTGGAGCCTATCCCAGCTGACTACGGGCGAAAGGCGGGGTACACC
>JAODVO010000018.1:9230565-9242739 GCA_025400055.1 Notarius lentiginosus
TGATGTAAGGGGGAAAGAAAAAAAAAAAAGCAGCCCCTTCAGGATGTGCAGTCCTCGTTCGTCGTGCCTCGCGTTTTAATGCCACTTCTCTAAATAATGGATTTCAGTTTGTAGTTCTTACGCAGTCGGTTTCATTAAATGGCTGAGCAAGACAGATTTTTTTAACCTTTTGTGATGACAGCTCACTTTATTCTCTTTAAACACTGCTGACAGAAAATGATTCCAAGGCCTCAAAGGAACATGCGAGACTTTCACACCTCCCCCTCCTCCGTCTAAACAACCCTGCAGAAAAAGGGCTGCGCTCAAAACAACCATCCAAATTAACCACACTGAGTTGTTTTTGGGTTTTTTTTTTTTGCCGCCAAAGCATGGCACGATGCTTATTTTACTTGCTAAACGTCCAAAGGCAACAGCCAAACCGGCAAATTGTTGCCAGGTATCTTACTCCAGGACAGCAAGCTAGTTCACGATGTTCAGAGGGCCGAAACGCCAAGAACGTGGTCGGGACTGCCACCTTCAACTCCGACAAATTCCTTCACAGAGTGGAGTGGGTGCTACGGTGGGAACACCAAGGTACTCTCGTCCTGCCATGGCAACACGCATTCAGTTCCTCTTCAATTAAAAAAAGAAAGGCCAAGCCAAGAGGCATGGAAACCACCAGGATTGGGGTGAAGGCCATCCTCGAACAGGATGGAAGGCGGCCACAATGAGGGAGAAAGGCGTAACTGAGAAAAGTACTGATGCATCAACAGTCCCAGGATCAGACCGTGATCTATATGCAGGAACGCACACTGGGCCAGGCCTCCTCTCTTGACACGTTCATATTTAGCCCCCTCTTGCTGATAGTGGAGCAAAGTACAAGGGGGAGGGGAATCAAGTCAGCAGTTGGCCCGGGACTCCATTCCATTCCGTTATCAGGAGTATGGGCTGCTGGTGCCAATGCTATCACAGCCCCCAGATCTGCTGACGTACCACAGGGTTCATCAGCGCTACATGTGGTCATCTTACAGTTACAGGCAGATCTGATTGGATGGATACATGGATGGAGTTGCATAAAACTGGGCACGCACATCTTCAACAAAAACAGGGCGCTTGGCTCCAAACTCTCACCGAGGCCCGAGACAATGCCTCCAAAGAAACACTCAACCTTGAATTTCAAAAGGCTTTTTTCCTCTCCTTTGACTATCAAGGACACGAGCTTGGAGGGAGACTTGACGGGAGTGCTTGAGGTTTTTTTTTTTAGTTGAAGGCAAGACAGAGGAAATGGAAGAAAAAGTGTGTAATACATTACAGCCATAACTTTCGTTAAAGAGCACAACAAAAACTGCAATATTTGTGCGAAATCAGTTAGGATTTTTTTCTTGCAGATGAGGATTCATAACAAACCAGCAAGGACAAAAGCACTTAAAATGGATTTGTGACATAAGCCAGAGTGACAGACGATCATATTAGGGCAGGAGGGTAATTAAATCTTGCCTCGATCAAAAGTTGCCACATAACGTACAGCCAGTAGCAATCGATCAACCTCAAGCATATGGCTTTCTGCTTTGTTTAGCTCAAAAGAACCCAAGCGCTCCTGTCTGTCCGCTTTTCAGATGAAAACGTACTTAATCGAGCCGGACTAGCTTCCGTCTTTTGAAAAAGACGCTGCGAGCACTGAGGCTCTTGAAGCCAGAGAGCCACAGTTGAGGCTTGGCAGGGCTTGATGTTTGAGCACTAGAGGAGTTTTTCCTCCCCCCCGCCAAACTTCACAGTCCAAGCTGTTTGGTTCAGCAGCCCAGCACGTCTGAGCGCTCTCAGCCTGCCAGCGAAAACGTACACAAATAAAAATGAACAAATGCCGAAGATAGCCTTCTGCTCGTTCCTACCACTGCGATTAAGACGAGAAAAGTACACTTCCATTCGACAATCACTACAGTATCCGAAACCAGGCGGAGAGTAATGTAATGTAAAGTAAAATCACTGCAGAGCCAGCTAGGATTTTTGCTTTGTGGCCAGAACATATCCAAGATGGGAAATCTCCTCGAAGAAACAAAGACAAGTTCAATCTCCTGTCGGTCTCAACGGGCAGCGTTCCCTCTGAACTCAGCACTGGGACGTTTTAAACGCTCCCAGCTTACTTTGGTTTGCGCAGAGAGAAGAGGCTCTCTGTGCATGTGAACACTGTGTGCTTCCAGCTGTTGCTGCTTACTTTAAACTGCAAAAAAACAGAGGCCGCAGCCAGGGCCCCTGGTCGTCCCAACTGACTGACAGGACAAGGCTTCCCATAAGCCTCTCAGGCTCAGGTTTTGTCAGCTGTTCCCATGGCCAGCTGCAGGAGCGAACCAAGGAAAGCTACACAACAACAACACCAGGAACTTTTATCATGCCTTTAACAAGTCATCTCAGACAGACAGGCAATCGGATTTCTTCGTATTCTAGAGCAAGTAACGCAACGTCAGGTCACGTCACGTCACGCCAAGAGGAGATATGCACCATTGAAGCTGCTAGGAAATGCAACTCATGGAACACGGTTAAGGCAAACACAACAGGTTAATAATGTAAGCAGTGGGGGTTGGTTGTGCTCCAAAGAATGGTATGATCAGAAAGAACAAGAGCTGAAAAACCATCCTGAATTTTAAAGGAGACACATCTACAGGGATTGGCCGAGAGCGGGCGAACGAGCAACAAACCAAACCAAGCATGAGATGTTTGAACAGAGAACGAAATGATATGCACATCACAAATCTTTTTGTAAAGAGAGAAGGGCAAGAGATAAAAGGGTTAAGATCAGCTGGAAGGGTCAAGCCCAAGCCCTCGGAGCTCGGTAATGCTCAGCGGGTTTGAGAGGCTATCCTCCTGTGAGAGTGCACAGGCAAGGCCTCTACCCTTAGCTCCTGCTGATCACAGATCAGAGGGAAAGGGCCTCCCAATTCCCGCACTTTGGGATTAACGGGCAGAACTAAGACCACATGAATATTAAATCCACCAGTAAGCCCAGGCCTTAGTGTTGGCAAAATTTGAAAACAAGTGCCAAAGGGGAAGGCTGACTTCTCATGGAAAGCTGCTGGATCTGCTCCGACATATTAATGCACACAATAAAAGAAAACTCCCACGATTACACAACGAAGTCGTCCATTGCCTGACCATTGTATCCAATGACTCCATGTCACAATTGGTGCGTTTTGTGAAGGTCATGGATGCAGAAGAGCTGCTGTCGTTTGGAGAACCTCCCGCTCCGCTACACCTGCGCCAATAAGCGTTGACTTCAGGTTTATCGGTGGACAAATAATGGAGTGGTCTGGCAGCATTTTCAGAAGACAAACCCTGACCTCTGAACTCCAAAACAGGTGTGCTGGGACTATGTAAACAAGCCAACCGCAAAGAACAACCCCTGCAAACAGAAGGTCGCACTCAATCACGAGAATTCTGTTAAAGCAGTTACGTTAGGTGGGTCTGGCTTAGATAGGACCTTCGATTCTGTAGCAGTGCATCAGCAAGCCAGCTGCAAAGGGAACGAGATCAATATGAGCAACATGAGACGACCTGAAGAGTTATTACTCTGTATACGTCCATGATTGGCTACATATGCTCCACGAAAGGAAGTAAGGCAAAAATAAGCAAGCAATATACATGCCTTGTGTTGGAAAGCAGAAGCCTACGGTGCACATGTGCTCTCACTTGGGCTAATCAAAAGACAGCCATTTCTCAGCTGCCTGCAGAGGTTAATGGCCAAAGGCTGAGCATGGAGGATACAGAGCTGAGTGCAGCAAAGAAGAGATGCATTTCTGTCTAAGGGAAGTGGCTCATGGCTTCGTACCATCTGGAACGGCCTACCCGCATAGCAGGACCAGGCCCAACACGCATCTGGAGTTATTGGCAGGAATGGTATGCGACAAGCCGCCGTGCCAAGGCCTCGTTGTGCCCACTGAAACATGGAATGATGGCAGTGGGATGGCACAGTCTGCCAGGCTCCAGGGTTGGTCCTTTTAGTGCCACGGCTCATCTCGGCTGCACACGTCCTCAGTTCACAATTTTAAGGAAAAGAAAAGAAAAAAAAAACCCGTCCGGTATGAACTCGAGACAAAGCTGGCCCCTACCAAGCACTACGACACAAAAAGAGGGTTGAACTGGTGCCAAGCTCCACCCAGCCTGCACCTCCCCCCTGCAGGATGTTGGCGAGAAAAACAGAGCTAGCCAGCCATGTGCACGTCAGACCTGATTCTCAGTGAGGGATCAGCGCCCGAGGCACACATGGCTGCTTCCCAAACGCCAACGTAAGACAAAGAGGAGCTGCTCTTAAACATGCATAGGCATGGCCACAGGGGCCCAAGCACCATCTTCAATAACGCATACTTTACAGAGCAGAAATAAATATTGAGAAATGGATTAGCACAAATGCTTTCGGGACCGTGCAACTACAAGAAAACAGGTTCCTTGCACACGGAGCCCCAAGGTGCCATTCGGAGGACAAACAGATCCATCAAGCTGAATGTGCGTCACGGAGATGGATAGAGCCTGGAGAGATCCTTCAGGGCCTCTCACCCTCTGTACCGGTCTCTCTTCCCTCCTCTGTGCATTAGAGCCATACACACACCAGCTGGGGCATGGGGCTACTGATGGGTCATCATTGCACACGTATTGCACGGTAAAGCACCAGGATGGATGTGGATCGGCATCGAGACGGCTTCATAGATGAGAAACGATTGCGTAATTGGAGCGTTCAGATCATCCAGGCCATCATTAACAACTAGTAAGAAAATGCACATCCTCCCAGAGTCAAAAAAGGCCATAGCGAGTACGTAATTTTATCCCGATCACCACAGAGCCACAAACCACCATCATGTAATACTCATAATAAACATGAAGGTGATGATACTTCAGCAATGTAAAAGCCTCGTTGTGGCAGCTGTCTCCGTGTGGAAACTCCTGACTGGCACAGCCCGCTGACGAACTTTTAAAAAGCCTGTTAAAGTCACAGCAGACTTGCTGCAGTAGGCTGCCATGCCAGCATGTCTGCACGACGCACGACCACAGGCCAATTTCCCTCTTAACACAAAACACATTACTTCTCTGTCTGACGGGATGAGGAGAGAAATGCTTATTGGGTAATGTGTAAAAAAAAAAAAACACAACAAACGAACTTTTCCTGTGTGCGCTTTAAAGGAAGCGTGGATCTGGGTGATATCATTTCTGGCTTTTTCCACTGTCATCCAGCAAAACGGGTTTGAGGGATCGTGCAAGCCTCTCGAAACTGCCTCTGAGCAGCTGACTCAGCAGCAGAGTTCTGTAGGAAGCTGTTGGTAGTTAGATGCAAATGCCTGCACGAGTACAAGAACATATTCTGTTTCATGACTAATTCTGAGACAAAGGCTGGCCTGCGTAACTGATTTCAGGGTGACTCACTGTCATTTGGTTTACCGTCAAAGGCGTAACGGAATATATCCTTTACGTCGCCCAGCGTTCGATGTTCAGCGAGACGGAGATCGTTCAAATACGAAGTATTGCCAATTTTTATTAGTAGCAATAACGTTAGTGCTTCGAGTGTCCTGGAGAGCCGTCATCAATTCCTGTACATGCATTTCTACAAGTCTATAAACCAGTGTGGGGAGCCGCCTCTTCTCTTCCCCTCTCTCCCTCCCTCCTCCCACAGCTTGCACATGATCACTATTAAAGCTCACTCCTCTGCTTCCACCCCAAAGCGATGTCAATACCGCCGCTCTCTCCACACTAAATTAATCACCATAACCCATTCTCACGGTGCTAAATATGTCATTTATGGCGTATTCTTTCTTTAGATGGAGCTCTGCGGAGGAAGGCTGGGCAATCCATTCATCTTGCTTATGCTTCCATAAATCTTGCTTGTTTTTGGGCTTTGCCTGTGAAAATCAACACGAGCGCCGCTTTCTCATCCCAAGGGGGGGGGGGGGGAGAGAGATAAAGCCTCGTCACATCTTTCTCCAGGAAAACAAAAAAAAGAATGCGGCATTTTCAGAACTCTCGTACAAAAAGTGGAGGTTTATATGTAAACGACGGCCGAATACAGGTCTAGAGTTCGAGGTTTTCATAAAGAGTGTAAAGCTTATTTGAAAATCTTGATTGTTACAGTGATTTTCGTGAGGCGAGGCGAGGTGAGTGGATCCTTTTGCATTTGTGCCGCAATACAGATCAGTTCTAGTGCAAAATGCGAAGAAGCAAGTCATCATTCAAAAATAATACGTTTTATTTTTGGCCAGGAGTTCTGGAGCAGGTGGGATGGGAAATGTAAAGGCATGAACTCCCAAAGGGGGGGGGGGGGGTGTTAAAGAATAAAGAAAAGAACTGGACAAGTGGTATGCTGTGATCTGTGATCAAGCTCTGCTGTAGAAGATAAGACAACAAAATCATAACGCACGTCTCCATCTGGAGTTGGAGGAAAAAAAAAAAAAACGGCTCCCTAGAGACAACAGAAATAATACAGATGAAAACGAAGCCCCAGAAAAGCTTTTCGCATGCTTTTGCGCCTTAGGTAAACATTTCATCGGGTCATTTTCTCCTAAAGAGCAATAAAACGCAATGTTTCTTTTAAAAAAAATTTAAATTAGTGCCCCCCCCATCTGCAAAATCATTCCTCAGAAAGGCTCCGGGTCCATCATGAAGATGGCCCTTTGGACGCGTGAACCCATCTGCCATGTTCTGAGCGCTTTTTATTTCCATATTCATCCTTCGCTGCTCGTGTTTGCATGTTTGAGAAAAGTGGCTTGGTGTTCTCCGAACTCCTTCCACATCCACTGCCATCAACAGCGCAGCACAGCACAGCACAGCACAGCACAGCGCTTCCTCCCGCTGCTAGTTTGCCAAACACAAAGGGCAGATTTCCAGACATTCATCAGCATGCTTAAAGCCGCTCTTGCAGTGCTGCGTGAACCTGTCCTCGAACCTGTTTGGCTTCAAGCTCTTCTGGTTCTCTCGCGACTCGTTTCTTCAGACAGGTGGTTTCGGAGGGCGAGACTGTGGCTTGAGGCGGGCAGAACGACATTGCGGGCCTGTGCCAGCATGCGACATACTTTTGTTTACTTTAACCCTCGTGCTCTTTTGAGGCTGTTTAAACGTGTGTGCACGCACGCTCTACCCTTTACCAAGTATGGCTCAATACGGAGATGGAGAGAACCAGGAACCCGGCTTTGTGCTGCGAGGCATCGTCATCGTTATCACTCCCTGCTGTTCCACTCTACAATAATAAGTTTCGAAGCCCTGTCGAACATGATGGCATCAAGGGGTGCTAAAGCAACAAGTGGCGAATGAATACATGATACAATACTGGCCCGGCTTGGCTTTTGTTTCATCTGGAAAAGCACAGCTGGTTTAACTATAGAGAAGAAAAAGGGAAATAACTCCCTCGGTGTTGCCTTCAGCAACCGCCATCAAACATGCACGCACACCCCCTCCCTCTCAGCCAGCTCTTCTGGCTGGACACTTTGACGCTGCAGTCCACATGAGGACCTCGCCGGATCTGCTCATCGCCTCCCCTGAAAGGGCTTCGCTGCAAGTCAGCGCCAGCTGCAGGCCGTGTGCCCGGGCCTCTAAGAATGAGCTTTGAAGAACTTCAACCGTGTGCAAATCGTCTATCACGGCATACCGATCTGCGATAATGCAAAACTCGAAGATGCCTTCCCCCTCTCTCTCTCTCGCTTCTCAAAGAATCGTCAGAGGACTGCAGCACACCAATCAAACCGAAACGTAATCTAGAGCTCCTTACGAGCAATACTTAGCCATTAATGTGAACTTAAAGGTCTCATTCATCACGGCGCCGTTTCCAGGTCTCCGGATAATGAAGACAGATCGGGTCCTTGGCATACCCTGTCGAGGCGCCGGTAGCGCACAGAGAGAACAGAATAAATAACCAGGCCATTGTCCCTATTAAATCTCTTTATTCACGACATACGGAGCATGAAGCGGCACGGCCGAGTTCCTACATTCTACTGGTTTCGAGCCCATTCCTGTGCAGGACGAGCTGGTACAGTGCGTCATCGCGCGTCAGGGGTCTGCCTGGAAAGCGGCGCCAATGCCAGCAACTAGTTGTAGTCTGGATTACGGACAAGGAGGCCGAAGCTGCAATATGGCCTTTAAAAGGTGATTCCGAGTGTTTGGGGCCACTGCTCAGGCTTAAGGTCATCACGCTCTGGTGCCTTCTGGACCTGAGAAGAAGAGAAAGGAGGAGGAAGAGGAGGAAGAAGAAAAATAAGATAAAGGAGAAGAAAGAAGAGGAAGACGAGAAGCAGTAAGAAGGAGGAGAAGTGTAAGAAGAAGAGGAAAGAGGAGAGAGAAGAAAAAGGACAGGAAGGAGATGATGGAGGAGAAAAAAGATCAGGAGGAAAGGAAGAAGAAAAAGGAGGGGACAACGAGGAAGGAGAGGAGGAGTAAGAAGGAGGACAGAAAGAAGAAAAAGGACAGGAAGGAGACAATGAGGAAGGAGGAAAAGGAGTGTGAAGAAGAGGAAGAAAGGTGAAAAATAAGAAAAAAGGATCAAGAGGAGAGGAAGAAAAAGGACAGGAAGGAGAAAAGAAGTAGGGGAAGGAGGGGACGACGAGGAAGGAGAAGGAGAGGAAGAAGAAAAAGAACAGGAAGGAGACGATGAGGAAGGAGGAGGAGTGTAAGAAGAAGAGGAAGAAAGGAGAAGAGTAAGAAAAAGGATCAGGAGGAGAGGAAGAAAAAGGACAGGAAGGAGAAGAGACGTAGGGGAAGGAGGAGAAGAGGAAGAGGCGAGTCCTCAGTGAGGAAAGGTAAGCCTGGCTCTCCCTGCCCCCACACCCCTATCGGCTCTCTCCTACCCCTCCTCTTCCCCTCGATGAAGGTTAATGGCACGAGGGGACAAGGCTGAATACCGATCAGGCGAAGATGGATGGAGAGCTGGAGGAAAACAATCCCGCAGGTCTGGAGTCTAGAGATTAACTAAATATTAACTAAACCAAAAAACCCATACAGCTGCTGCCCTTAAAGCAATTACAGGCACTCCCCATCCCTTCCTTCCTTCATCAACCCAAACAAAACAAGATGAAGCCGCTAATAATATCTGGGGTTCCCTCCTCCTCCTCCTCCACAGGAGCAAATATATGTAAGGAGAGAAGAAGAAGAAAGAGAAGAAGAAACCCTGTGCTCAAAGAGGGAGGAGAACAGCCAGAGCCAGAAAATACAAATCTGTCTCCTGAGTGGAAGCAGACGATGACCTGGAAAATACCTAAGCAGGACGGCAAGATTTCCAGCAGCATCACTCAGCGAGGAAATATTTCAAGCCATTTCCTACTAACCACAACCACCCGCTTACCAAAATCATAAAAATGCAAAAAGAAGGGGGGGGGGGGGAAATAAGAAAGTAGTTTCACATTTTCCTCAAGAGGAGCGACCATGAATCCTTCGCTTTGTTGCGCTTTAAATGCCTCAAAACAAAACGCGCCTCAGAAGCCCGATACGTACAGGACGAATTATTCACTGCTCACGACAGCTCTGATAAAAACGGACTGAACGGGAGGGATTTATATATCGACTTTCCATTTGCTGCTGATAAACATAACGATGTGAAGAGAAATGAACAGTGGGAGGGGGAAATTTCTTTTAAAAAACAATGTTCGGTCCAATAAGCAATATTCAGCGCTTGTTACCTTCCTGCAGCTTCCACTTTTTTTTTTTTTAAATATTTCGAAGAAGACAGATCATTGAGAGAGAGAGAGAGAGAGAGAGAGAGAGAGAGAGAGAGAATATGAAGGTCAGCTTGCTAACAAACCACAAAGAAAATCTAATTTGCTTGGTGTCTTCCATCCTCTTTATTCTTCAGTCACACGTTCACCGAATCGCACTGCTTCACAACACCACACAAGAACGAATGCACGTACTGTGTGACGCCCGTTCTTGCGTCCCTTCCCAAACAAGACAACACAACATTCATTGCTTTGCTTTCTTGCGAGAGACCAAAACAAGTGCAAAACATCAAATCCGACACCAACACACGGACAGACGGAAAGCATTACAGTCAGCATTCCATATGGACCTCGAACCCCAAGAACAAAGACGCTGACTTCGGATTAGCGCCCGTTTACAGCGGATGGAGAAACCCAAAGTCATGAAATACCTTAAATCAAAAACATTGAGACTCTGGGTTCCCCCTGGGTTCTGAAAAAGATTCTCTACTCCCCCCCCCCCCTTTCGTTAACTGGATTTCATACAAGTTTATACCAACCAAATTGGCACAATTCAAATATTTGTACTAGGTCTCCCCATTACGGATAAAATTCCAGCTCCGCTTCAGCTTCGAATCAGAACGACTTCATTTTGGGCGCCTTGTGGACCATCAGGCTAAAATAAACCTCTTTAGTTTACTGAAGGTTACTTTCGCATGGAATTATTCAAAAGAGGTATTAGGACTTGCTTTAGCCTTTACTTCGACACAAAACTTGATTTGCAATCGAACAGAGCAGAGAGTTTTGGACCAACCGAATTTCCCGTTAATTTATAAACCGGAAACAGAATGACACCATGTTGTTTTACATCATACGTCTGCCAAGGGAACTCAACACGCCACACTGCGTTGCTCCCTCCGAAACATGGCTCCCTTCAGTCGCTTGCTGGCTGACCGCACTTTCACTTTTTTTTTTTAAAACCCCGACCTTTGTATAGTATTACGGACACTGTCCGACGTGCCCGGGGCTCTGAACATGCCTCCCCTGTGCCTGTTTCAGCCCTTAAATCTTCATTTTCAGTGCTTGAAGCAGCTCACCCAAAAAACTTCGCCAGCTTAGTCGACGCCATTGTTCGGGTCACGCAGAGATAATTACACCACCACACCAGGCCGATTAAGACACACTGCTATTGGTCATCGTGTGGTGTCACTGATTGATTATGTTCGTCAATAACGAGCGCCAGCGGGAACCCTGGAGGCTGTAACTCTTGTCTAAATCTCAACAAAAAGAAAAAAAAAAAAAAAACCACAGACCCCTTTGAACTCCGAGTTGATCATTACCCCTTTATACTTTTTCAGAAAATCTTATTCCAGTGCCCAAGTGACCGAGTTTCACTTCTCTTAGCATCGCCGGTACCGTATTAAAATCCTGCTACAGCTAAATCAGAGTCTGGATCGTCCTCCAGTGAGACACTTCGACTGCCATTTCATCCCCCCCTCTGTTGATGAAGCACACCTGAGCTGAAAAAGCTCTGGAATAAACACAAGTGGAAGGATATGCATCTATTAAGGAAGGATATTTGTTCTGATCGTCTGAAAAAAATAAATAAATAAAAAAAGGAGGCACTCGAAAGGAAAATTGCACCAGCCTCTCGACTTACTTGACATATGAGGTCACAGCACTCTGACTGAAGTGCTGGTGGAAATTACCGTAGTGCGGAATATTAGTGCTGTGAAGGGAAAAGGGCAAACACAAGTTGCTCTTGCGCACCAGGAGGCATTTCCATTGCTTTGTAAAATGCTGCTGCTGCTTCTTTAATGCCACGCTGGTGGCCAAAATCTGGTGGCCTGGTGAACCTGTGGAACCGTCCTCTGCATTTCAGAGCGCTCATTCTAATGCCGCCTCCATTATTTATTCATTAGCCGAGAGAGATCTCGGCATTTCTTGCAAACCTGGGCTATTTTCTGAATCAGCACGGTTTCTAGGTTATTACTCCAGAGACCGAATCTTATTCCGACTCCGAAAGGTGGTCAGATTTTAACTCTGTATTTAAATGATTTTTTTTTTAACTTAATTCACTTCAGTCGGTTGGGTTCAATGCCTGCACTGATGCATCATCGGTTTTTCATTGGCTAATCAGACACAAGGTATGCCACCATTCTTGCCGGAGCAGTTGGGGGTTAGGCACCTTGCTCAAGAGCACTGAAGCCAGTCCTGCTGGTCCACGGAATTGAACCAGCAACCTTTTGGTCCCAAAGCGGTTTCTCTATTTTCTCCATTAGGCCATGGCTTCCCCTATTATTTTTTTAAATTATTATTTAAAATCCCACGGCTTTGCTTCAATTCCAAATACAAAAAACAAGCAAACCGCGAAACTGGAACCATGTTGGATTTTGAAGGAGGTCTCTCAATGCAACATTTATGCTCCGGAGCGAAAATTCCTCACTTCCGTATTTGAAAAATGTCAAAAAAAAATGCCAACATGCAAATCCCCCACATCATTTACGCAAAGTGCTCATGTCCTGCACAGGTCAAATATCTC
>JAODVO010000018.1:10004481-10015842 GCA_025400055.1 Notarius lentiginosus
GGGGAAACCGGAGCACCCGGAGGAAACCCACGCGGACACGGGGAGAACATGCAAACTCCACACAGAAAGGCCCTCGTTGGCCGCTGGGCTCGAACCCGGACCTTCTTGCTGTGAGGTGACAGTGCTAACCACTACACCACCGTGCCGCCCGTGAAACCAATAATAAAACTATTATAGGAAAATTCTTTTGATTGATCGTTAATTATTTTCCTATAACAGAATGCCCTGGAGTGTTTTATTCCTTACTTTATTCACAATGTCAATTTAAAAGCAGATCACTGATGGACGTCTATGGGTTCCTGATAGTCTTCAACCAAAGCTGTTCTTACTTCTAAAGATTATTTGACCCCAAAGTATTTCTTCTGACAATAGATTGAAGTAGAAACCACAGAAACAATTACTGGACACAGCCTTCATACTGTTTAACATGTTTACAATGGCAGCATTTTGAAGCACCTTGAGATTTGCAAAGGCTGATGCAATAACTGCCACGTCATCGCGTCTCATCTTGTGCTCTGTGTGTGTTTTGCCAATACTTCCAGCTGTGCCACCGCCTTAAGCCTGTATACATCATAACATGAAACAAAGATTACGCAGGATCTACTGGGACCCTTTGTCTTCATTTGTCATGACATGAATGAATTTATCAAGAAAATAAACCCTAAATATTGGCATGTAACCTTTCAAGTTTACCAACTGACATGAACCAAATTCACTGAACATTTTCACTTGACTACTAGAGGGAATGTTTGCCTAATGAGCTTGGTGGGTTTGATAGCGCAACAGTGCACTAATGCTAATAGCTTTAAACTGGCCTCTTGGTGGGAACCAGTTATCATGATTAATTTCTATCATGCCAGTTATTCACTTTGCTCTCATTTGTGCGTAGCAACATTTGTATTGGGTGATTTTTTTTTTTAGGGATGAAGTATTTCTATAATCAATAATAAATAACAACATGAGCCATAAACTTAAGACTTGTATAAAAACTGTGTTGTGATCCTCACCATTGCCTCATCTTTCAAAAGGGAGTGATCCAGACATGAGGTAATCCAGCAGGAATAATGCTCCGAAGCTTGTGCCATACAAAACACACATTTAGAAAATGTTCTTGGCATGCTGTTCTTTTTTCATAGCCAAATGTAGTGGATAAACTGAAAAGTGTCGGTTTAATTTTTCCATAGGAAGAAAAAAAATGTATATTTAATTCAACGTGGTTCATCTCCATGTTAAACATGGTACATTTTTTACAGCATTTCAGGTTCAAACTCCAGTCCAGGTTAGGATCTCATCACAACTAGCTGTAAATAGCCTCCCATACATTTTTATTTTGACTGTAACATGAGCTATTACACAACTCAGGCTCGTTATTGTTCTGTATTTGGAGTCAGCAGGTCCACACACACACATGCAGCGTGGATCGCCTTCCACAAGTGAGAACGACTGAGCTGGAGTCTGTGAGCCAGCTTTATTTCAGTACCTTTAGTCCCAGTGGAAGAAATGTCAGGCATTCGCCTCACTAGTCTATGTGTGTGTGAGAGAGAGAGAGAGAGAGAGAGAGAGAGAGAAAAAGAGAGAGAGAGATGGGGGAGGGGGTGTATATTTATGAGCATGATGTACACTGAGTATTTTTGGTTCTGCATGAGGACAGGGGAGGAGACTGAGGTGTTCCTTTCAGGGGTACGAGCGGCCAGCAAGCATGGAGAATGTAATCTAAAGAAATGGGAACAATCAAGTAGGAAGATAGGTGAAGCAGTGAGAGAGAGAGAGAGAGAGAGAGAGAAGTGGATAAGAAGTAAGGCTCTTTGATCCATTGCATCACCTGCTGCTATGTGTAAGCCAACTGGAGGACCTGGTGAACTGGCAGCTATTCTGAGAGAGAAGACGCCACTGATCTGTCTCATGACTGCTACAAAACACCGTCAGGGTCATGCAGCACACACACACTCTCAGTATGACCTCATCATCATGGGCAAACAAAACACGCACTATATCAGCTGTGCTTTAACGGATTATATTTTACCCTGTAAACCAACACGTCCTCAACTCTAAATTTAAATAAAACTCCTGTGAACACATGGAATCAAGCAGGAGGGTGCCAATATTTTACATTCACGCCACTAAATTTGGAGAATATTCCAAGGATATAGAATATACAACAGGCAAGAATAACCTCAGTAACCCCAGTGACTGCATCTCTGTCATATCTGCTGTCACACCAACCTGTCAAGCAGCCTCTCCGAAGTACTGAATTGGTGATGCTTGTTAAGATTCAAGCATTTGTCACAGCTCTCCCCCACACACACAGCTTGGCAAGGAGCTTCACATACGCACGCACACGCGCACACACACTAGCACTCACAGACAGCCCCTGGCTAAACTCTAAATTAAAGACCTAATGTGCAATCCTCCTGTGATGCTCACAGCTAATGAAATGGAGAAGCTAAGCCCCTGAGCAGTGGACACAGGAGAGGAGGACACCTGACTCCCTTTGTGTGTGTTCGCTGTCTGCTTCACATAACTGCACTCTATAACGCATGCAGCGAATGTGATACCTGCGATGTGTTATCTGTTGGACAACATAAATCCTCGCCGTTGCCTTATAACGTTTGGATTATTATTGTCAATCTCGTCATCGTCCACCAGTTATAAAAAATACAAGCAGACGTTTATAAATGCGGACAATGGAATAAAATGTCCCTGTATAAGGGAGGGCGCTTGCATTGTATCGCATCGTGCTCTCCTGGATAGGGCTCGTCTCATTACCCTTCAGAGATGCTCTTTTTTCTTCGTCCAATCAGACAGGTCATTAGGAGGGCAGTCTGGACCTGTCACCATGAGGTGAAAGGGCAGGCACCTGAGTAATGGAGGCCACAATGGATATTTACATTTTGCAAATGAGTTGGAAATGGACGCCATTTGGTACGTCCTATGAGCTTATTGATGGACGTGGTCTTCATTCCTGTGTTCCACTGCTCAGAAACACTTGTGTTTATTTAAAGCATAAATTACCACAGCTACTCCATGACATCACTCAGTACCAAGGTTTGTCTCTCTTCACACATACAGTAGAGATTCATGGCTTTGGAAGTGCTGCGTTATCCGTTTTTAAAGGCAGTTTTTCAGGAAGAAAAGAAAACGATCCCCGACAATGGATATGGAAAAAGCATTCCTCAAGCCCGGTGCTTCTTTTCCTCTCCTTGTGAGTCATATCAGGTAGACTGTTTGCTGATGCCATCGTGTGGATTTTGGCTGTGGATTTTTTCCCAGGTGCCAGTCTGGAAAAGGGAGATGGCAACGCACATACAGGCCAAGTGCTTCTCCTTGTCGGATCCGATAGCTAAGACAGCACGGCGAGCTGCAGAGCCCCAGCGCTGGCTGTCAGCCAGCTGGCCGTCTGGGATTACTCCAGATTGGAGCTCATTAGCGTCCCACTGAGAATCCTTCTAAATGGTATCAAGCTGCTATTTTAGAGGAAGTAATCTCAAGATGGTAATTGTGCTGCTTGAATTATTTCAAAGAGATTGGTTGAGTTCGGAGTGGTACCTGGTGCTCGGGAATACTAGGGAAATACTGCGAAGGCAGCTCTGGAGCTCAAAGTCATGGGCTGCTTGAGATAAATAGGGACTCGTAGCAGTCCATCATGTACACACATTCAAGGCACCCAGTTGGCCTTGAAGGTGTGAGTACTGATATGCAACAGTGTCCCTGCCTATTTCGTTGGCCTGGGGCCACTAGTAGCAAAGATCAAGATGATGGACTTGGTCTCTGCGGAAGATGAGCACAGCTAATAGTCTCATTATACACACCTCGCAAATGCCACTGCTCAGTGAGAAGAGAAGGCAGAAGAAGAAACCTAATACTAATCTTACGATACTTTTACCACATGAGTACTTTATCTCCTTCCATACATAGCAGTTCTGGAAGGGTCTAACGAGACCTTGAGAAGATTAACGGACCAAAGGCTTATCGCATCCCGATCTCTAAACTGCATTTTGTCCCATACACTTTTTCTTGATCTGATCTACTGCAATGGCCTTCTCTTTTGCTGGCAAGCACCCAATCGCAGATAGGCTTTCTCTTTCTGTGGCGGCTCCTGTTTCTCTATCTCAGGCCTTATCAGGTGACCCAGCTGCTTAATATTGTTTATGAGAGGGCACACCTGGGCATTTACTGACTGTCACTTTAGAATAAGCTGACTCGATGAATAAATGTTGCTTATCGAGACAAAGACCCAAGACACTCAGTCCTAAGCGGCGCTACTAACTTGAGGCTAAACGCTAACGCTAACTACAACAGCAAGGTAATTGCTATAATTAGCACGATTCATGCACACAGCAAGAACCGGTCCCTATTTCAATTCATTATTAACGTTTTCCAGTAAAGTGTCCGTTCCTTCAACAAATGAGACCAACTAAAAGGTTCAAGTGGATTCTTTTAGAAAGTGAGAAACCAGACACTATCCGTTTTCCTCCCTCGTTTTGGCTGCCTACCGACAGAGGCTAGATCAGGTAACCTTGCCCGAAAGCTAAGGGGACATCGTTGGAGCAGGAATCTAATATGGAGATGGAGAAATTACAGACAGGACTTGGGATGAATAATTCAGTTAAGACTGCCAGTTCACTGATTAATTAATCATCAAGCACCTCTCCACTGGGGGTTATGTGAGAGCCAGACAAATGAACTGTTTGCATTCAGCTGTCTCTCTGAGTGCTGCTCACTATAAGTTTTAATCAACTCAAGAGTCTTGTGCCATAAAGAAGCACATGTATACGTGTAAAGATTCAGTCTAAACGGCTCAATTTCATATTATATTCCGTAACTGACAGAAGGACGCAGCAGCATTATGTGCATGAGTCAGGAGATATCAACACAGATCAATACGTCCAAGCAAGAAAGTCATATCGTATCAGACTGGCTTCATCGTTGTTGCACTTTAGAAAACAGTGCAAGTTTTTGTTTTTTTTTATCCCCCCCCCCGCTGCTAATCAAAAGACAGCAGGAACGCCTGAGGGAGATGGGGGGAGAAGGGGAAGTCTACGGGTTTGGGCCTTTGGGTTCTGACTGCAGCAATGCCTCTGCTCTTTCCAGTCCATCACAGCCCGCTCCCCTGTTAATGAGTTCACAAAGCCTCCTCAGGAAGACCCAGAGAGGCCAGCCAGCAGCTTGTGAAGGGGGGCTTGAAGAATTGGAAGGAGAAGAAGAGAAAATAGGAGTTAAAAAGAAAAAGAGGTTGTGGTTTCCAACTCCCTATCCATGTTGAGTCATGGGTAGTGCAGCAGACCAAGGGCAATAAGTCTTGGAGTACAGGTCGATGTGAATAATTTAAGGCTGTTTTCCTGGACACAGATTAAGCCTAGTCACTGGATTGAGTTATATTGTCAGCGAGGACTCCTCATAGAAAACATTTATCAGTTTAGTACGAGCCTTGCTTTATAATCAGTGTTGTCTAGACGAGTAAGACCATTGCGATGGAATAAGCCCTCCCATTTGGTGAAAGGGAAAATACAAGTCATTTTCTTATTCTGCTACATATTTTACTGAGCTTTCAGGGAACGCTCGGTTCCAATAACTTTATTTGTTCTTTCTGCCTATAGAAGTATGCTTATAAGTCACAAGTAATCTATCCCCCAGTGCACACTTCCTCTTTCAGTTCCACTGCTGACAGCCATAGACCATTCATATGGTAAGTTATCCAGTTTTACTTCAGCAGCTCGGAGGATAAAAGAATCATTAAATGCATCCCAACCTCCTGAACTGGCCTGCAGCGCTCACTTACTTGCCCCATACAACTTGCACAAAGAGAAGTATTCCACAAGCCAGGCAAGCATCCCTCCCCCAGTGCCACGAGAGATGCAACAGGCTTTCCCAAACACAGGACAACTGAGCGTCCTCTCCTCAGGCCTCTCCTCTCCCCCCCCCCTTCTTCCTCATTCTTTGAAAGAAAAAAAGGATCCAAAAAAGCTCCCCTTTTCACCAGCTTTCTTTTGGATGAGCAGATTGAGCTCTCTTTAAAAAGATACTAAAATCTTTGTTTTACTCTTATTGTGCAGCGGGGGGATTTTTTTTCTCTCCCTCATCTCTCGCTCCCCGCAGCTGATTTCCATCGGTGCAGCCCAGCTATTTAAGTGTGCATTGTGTGGGCTGACCTATGAAAAATTCAGGGGACACGAGGAAGGGCCCTAGCCAGCGTCCCACCACTGACTGGCTCCTCGGGGATCACCAGGCTTTGGGCAGCCAGTGGCATTTGCACACCAATTGCAGAATCCCATTCTGGAAGGAAAGGAAGGACTGAGGTGCCCCTCCTCCTCCTCCTCCTCCATTCTCCCTCTTTCCAGCGATCCTCACCATGGCACAGACATGAATAGAGGAGCCCACTCTGGGGCCAAGTGAATGGACAGACTGTCAGCGCTCTCAAAGGCCTATAATGTTGTAGCCACTTGGGCTGCATATTAACATGTATGTAAGGAGCAAACCATGCGGTCGCACTCAGGCAAACACACTCACGAAGAATGGAAAAGTGATCTGCTCCTAAAACAAACATACGCAAATATTCCAGGCTTAAGGTGGAGGCAAGGCTCAGACGCTTTGCCAATATATTTGCGTTCCAACAAACCGGTTTTTCTAAATATTGTAAATCAAATAAGCAGAGCAAAGACAAACAGGAGGATAAAGGTGATATTTATACAGTAATTATGAAGTTGAAATGTGAACGAATTTTACATTAAAGCATTATAAATCTAAGGCCTGGACTGAGATCGGTCATATATACAAAAACAAATTAATTCCATACGTGTTAAACATAAATCTACGGACGTTTGCGACTCTTGTAGCGTGAAAAATCTTATCTCTAAGCGTTGGTTGGAGCGAACAGAAGTATACAAGGCTGAAAATTAGTCCCCTGATGACAATATGAACTAGCAAAGGCAGAAATTTGCAGCCATTTCTAAATGGGAAAGTGTCTCGCTGCAGCCCCGGCAAATTGGAAAAACAAGTGCAAGAATGTCTGGCGGCAGCCAAGGAAAATGCACCTTCGGCCTAGCTGTGCTAGGACATTTTTCAGACTGCTTTTCCTGTTAAAGATTCCGTCTCTTAGACCGTGCGTCACCCTTGGGAGCCAGAGGACACACGAACGTTAACTCTTTCTGCACTGCACACAAGTCTGATTCCTGATGCAGCCCAAATGCCCTAACAAGTAGGATCATGAAGTGGTGTAACACAGCTGAAAAGGGTGCACATTTAGCAGCAACTGTCTATAATTAGAAGCATATGCTAGATTTTCAAAAACCTTGCATCATCTAGCTTTCGCTTGTGGCAGACATTTCCACTCGGGTTTTGCACAATGCTGCACCGTCATCTTTAAAAACCTGTCACGCTGATGATCTGAGAGGATCTCTCTCTCTGTCCATGTTTCTATCCGTCTACACACGAAATTTACATGCCATTTCATTTACGTTTAGTAGAAATACCAATACATTTATAACAAACATTTAGCTGTGTTGAGCTTGTTTGTTTTTCAATAGCTCATGGCTGAAGCTTGCAAATTAATGTAAAGCTTATGAATGAGGCACACTACATATTCGCCTCAAAGCCTCGCTACAGTTCACAGGCATCACTGAAAGTATCCCTTGACTTCACTAAATAACCTCTCTCTCTCTCTCTCTCTCTCTGAAACTATTTTCCCACTGTTTAAGATTAGTTCAGGGTAAACATGAACCCACTATTTCTCAGGCTGTATCTCAGCCATCGTAGACCCTAAAAGAAAGAAAAATAATGTTTTTTTTGTTTTTAAAAACGAGTGGTCCGCGCCGCTGGAATATAAAAGACAAAGGACAAATAATTAATGCACTCAGTTCATTTTATATTGACGAGTGTCAGGTGCAGAAAACAATGATTTACAACATATTTCTCAATTAATCCGTATTATACAGTCGCTATACAGTTTATTTACATTTCCTATACATTCTACAAGAAAACCATTTTAGCTTTGTAAATATTGCAGTAAAAGCTCTTGGCTTTCAATGCCAACCGCTTTTAATTTAAAAAGCCACTTCCGCATGTGTATAAGTCCATTCAAAAGGTTTCACACTGTGAAAATCCACATGAAAAAGTTAAGGGCCTTTTTAAAGACGACGACGATGATGATGGTGTCATGACTAGAAAGCAAATTCAAAACAAAACAATCTTAAAATCAAGCACGGAAAGAGGTAGAGCATGGAAAACACTGAGGTGTCAAACACCAATAAACTGGTTAAAGATCTTTTGAATCACCAGAAGGACACCCATTTTCTTAAAAGGAAAAGTCTTTTGTCAGTGGCTATTGTCCCCGCTTGAATAGGCTGCCAAGTCTGGCCAAACATATTCAGCACCAGTTAGTTTAAAAGCAGGGAGAAGCTCAGTATGTCAATGAAGGCCGAGTGAAGGGGAAAACCCAAATAGAGAAGAGTATCGGCTTGAAACAATGGCATTCCGACACTGGCCAGGCCGCCACAAAGGGATGAGCTCAGCCTACATATCAGATTTCCAAAAGCAGGAGGGAGAGAAGGGAACCCCCACTGGCCTTTCAAAGTCAAAAGGTTGACCCACCACAGTCAGAAAAACCCAGGACTGAGGACCAAAGTGAACTGCCAGGCGTTTTAACACAATACTGAAAGTGGTTCTTCTCCTGTGAATAGTTTCTGTTTTAACTCTAAAACAGCAGAAGGAGGGACAAAACAGACATTTGATATCACAGCCAAGTTTCCATCTGTGATGGATAAAATATGGTGAATATATATTTAAAATGTTCATCGCTTATGATCAAAAATGATCTAATGGATCAAATAAATAGAAGAAAAGGAATAGCGTTCCAGCAAGGGATTGGATGAATTAAAATAGCCAGAAATCAAGAGAAGTCCTGTTGTATGCTCAGTGAGGAGAAATGAGCTCAGTGAGCTTTATCAACGTCTCTACATTAAAAACAAAAAAAACTAAAAATATTCTGACGTTCACGTGACAGTTTAAAAAAAAAAAAAAAAAATGAGGTAATCAAAACAAAAATTAGAAAAGAGGACAAATGGCGAAAAGGATTTAAAAAATATTTGTTAAAAGCAATTCGGCCACGCTGTCCAAGATTCCAATCTGATGTGCTTGTCTTTCCTAAGTCACAGTCTTCAGTCTCTATGTTGGAGCTTCCAGTAGAGACTCGGACTGTGTGGCCTCCTAGCAGCACTGAACACACACTGGGAGATGGCGGTGGCCTCACTGTTCCTGATGAAGACGTTATCCAATTATCGGTGAAAAGAAAGGACCAAAGACTAACCACCACAGTGATCTGTCAGGTAGAAACAGGCAGGAAGGACCCCCACCCACCCCCAAGAGTTTGGAGCTGCTCTTGGATGTTTGAATTTGAATATTGGGTGCTCCATGAGCGCTTTAGTGGATCCTTCATCCCTCAATCTCCCTGTGCGGTGAAGAGGCAGGTACTGGGCTCCTTCAGGTTTTCCTCCACTTCTACACCAATCTTGAACAGCACCTGCACAGATAACATATTTAGTCACAAGTCTTTTCTCACACTTTTTTTTTTCTTCTTCTTCTTCTTCAATTTGAAACATGCCTTAAAATGGCTTCCAGTCAATCTGCAGTTGTTACCTTTTTGGCATCTCAGGGAGGAGCCATTGAGGGATATCCAACAAGTGATCCTACCCATGGCCTTGGGAAAGACAGACAAAGAGAAAGTGAGGGAGAGAGAGAGAGAGAAATTAGGATCATATCATGGGGTTAAAATGGAAACATGCTTGTGTTAGAATATTAACTCGACTGCAAATCATCTCAGTGGGCCAGATTTCAGATTTTATTACTCAAGCCTTGGAGTGTCTACCTGTCATTGTTGGCTAGTTTTATCCAAAGCTCTAAACACCTGCCAGCTGAACTGCGGGGGTCTTGTGGGCGCCTCCCCACACAAGAGCACAGACAGCGCTTGGCACTCGCGCTCACTTTTACATTAACGAGTCCCTCTTGGACCTGTTTTTATATACTGTTATATGGTTCAAATTTCTATTGACAAATTTGAATGAAATTAGCTTAAAATATTCGACAGAGTGAGTGGGAAGTGAAACTGAGCGATATGAAAGGACTTTTCACAGTCTTTCGGAGGCCCGAAATGCACTGAGGGAGTCTCACATCTGAGGCCTGGGGCCATACAGGGCCTGCCTTCATGAGCTCAGGGGCTGGAGAAGGGAGGGAGGGAGGGAACGAGTGGAGAAAAAGTGGGGGAGAAGGAGGACTGGGAACTCAGGCCAGCTGAGGGGCCCAGCATGGATGGCTTGCTGCTGTCTGGATGGTTAACTGCTCCATCTGGCTCTCAAACACACTCCTTTGGCCAGCACGCTACAGGCACTAAACCTCCGCATATGGACCAGCAACAGCAACACCCTTCTGCTCCATATACAGCTCGTATGCAACTTCACTGATCTCAGAAACATATGATCATTTCTTTGGGAGTTGAAATGGAAAAAGTATGAAAAAGATCAACTAAGCTCAATAACACTGCTACGTGCTAGAGGAAGCCTACAGAGAATTGGTCAGGAAAGTGTTTTGAGCCTAGTTACATCCTCCAGAAAGGGTCTATAAGAAGGAGGGTGTTGCAGGGAGGAAACATGTATAAATCAAAGCAAAACGCTGGATTCCTTGATGCATTTGTGCAAGTATAGACCTCCCTTTTGGCAAAACCCTAGGGGAAAATGCCAAGACAAGATCTTCATTTTTCCTTATGTTCTTAATGGAAAAAAGGACCATGTACCGGAGGAGCTCTGCCGGGGAGCGTCAAGCACCTTAATTCATTCTGATAGACAAACACTCCCATAAAAGGTATGCTCTGGTAAATCACGCTTAAGTCCATGAAACACCGTCGAAGCTCAAGGCGCGCATGCGTGGTGTTGGACCATCACAGAGTTCTTGCCTGAAGAAAGTGTTACTCTGAATTTCAGTGTGAATGATGTGGATCCAGATGTCATGGCAGACACAATCATAAGCAGCATGAGTTTTAATTAGCTCTCCGTTCATTAGCGGGTACTGATTATCTCCACTCGTCAAAGGGTTGATGCGTCAAATAAGCATATTTTTAAGCGTGTGTGCGTGTGTACACGTGTGATGACACATTTTCAAATTTTAGACCCTGGCAGAAAACAGCGTTATGAATGTGACATTCACAAAAAAACACCCAATGCATGAAAAAACTGTTTTCAACACCTGAAAAAACTAATGTTTATTCTAGTCATGAGGTAAAATAAAAAAAAATTTCAACATGAATTTCTCTCTTAATTAATATATTCGTTATAGCTGAATCAAGGAAATCATCCTCCATTTAGTAATTTAATTTAT
>JAODVO010000018.1:11690051-11704455 GCA_025400055.1 Notarius lentiginosus
AGATGGGTTAAATGCAGAGGATAAATTTCACTGTGCTTGAAGTGTGCATGTGACGAATAAAGGTTTCTTCTTCTACATGTTATTATGTTACTTTAGCATAACTGACAACGAAACAGGGCCATCTAGTTTCACCACACTACAGCACTAAACTGGGGTGGGTTTCCCAAAAGGATTGTAGCACAAAGATCATCGTTAAATGGTAGAGCGAGCATCACAATGAACACTCTCTCTCTCTCTCTCTCTCTCTCTAAAGAGTTAAGAGGCTTTTGGGAAACCCATCCCTGGTTTCTCTGTTAATTTTAATTAAAACTATACATCATGAATATATATGATATCCAACAAACAATTTTAGACTGTATAAAAATTACAGTTTCAGGAAGTTTTAGCTTCTCTCTGGGATGGTATCCTACTGCTGTCTTTCTTTTATACCTTTCTTTCCCCTGGAAACCTGGATATAGTGTGTCTTTAAAAACAGATATTTGAGTTACATAATTTTGCCTGAAGGTGCATCTTTCTGAAAGGTAACAGACACAGCATTAAGAGCACAAGGAAAAGTAGCTTACAATTTACTACCCCCCCCCCTTTTTTTTTCTTTTTCTGAGAGTGTATGATGTCAGCAAACAAAACAAGCATCAAGCCCAATATTGTTCTCTGTGCACGTTTGGCCAAAGACAGTAAATTAAAGCTCTCCGTCATTTGCTCGGCGCACTTTAATAACATCAACATAATGAGCAATATTAGATTAAGTTGATTAATCGGTCATTCATAATTAACTAGTGATAATGTCCTACACTAATTTGTCCGCGTCTCCAAGGTATGAAATTACTTAAGGTGTTTTTCTTTACTTGAGAGAAAAAAAAGAAAGATTTCAAGCCGAATTGCTTGCATGTTGAGCTGAGAGCAAAATTATTATAACTTTTTTTTTTTCTTGAGATGCAGCACATCTGGAATCGTATTCTGCAGCCTTAGTACTACACATATTATGTTTGTTATAAATTCGTCTAGGTGTAATTAAATCCACGTATACCCGTATGTAATTTCTTGCATTGCACATTTGCTATTGGCTTTCTTAGATCTAATTGTAGGAGATGGAATATTTGGCCTTGTGTTCCCCAGGGTCATCTTACTGTCGCTTAAACCCGGCGACGGAAAAGCCATAATGGCATTCTGTGCTGTAAATTAGGGACTGTAAACAAATTATTGCCTCTCTAATCGGATTACCAGATTCGCATTATTAAATCTGAACATGAATCAGTTGCAGCATGCGGGGATATTAAGCTTACATTATTATTAGGAAATAAATTTTCTTTTTGTTGTATAGGGTTGCAGGCGACCCCTCCTCCTGCTCCTCATCCTCCTCCTTTGGAAAGTGTCAATTGGTTTTGGTTGCACTAAGACCAAACTGCAAATTGAGATTAATGGTGCAATTATAGAGCATGCAGTGTTAGGGGATCATGACTCCTAGCTGGAAGGTGCAAGGGTGAGATAATGTTGCCACAATTGCATTGTGAATATTGTTGTCCTGCCAGTAAAATGTTGCCTCCTATTATGTTGAATGAATGCTCAATGTGTAGGGCTTTTTTTTTGTTGTTTGCTTGTTTGTTTTGTTTTGTTTGCTGACATCATTGTACCTTTGCACAATGCCGGGCAGGCAGTCGAGATATGGCTCCATTATAGCCCTTTCCTATTCAAATATGATTAATGTGTTAGAGAGCGCAGCCTTAATCGAATCTGATGTTGTCAAACAATCACTAAATAGGGAAATAAACGACTTCATCACAGTTCCCTCTCAGAAGCAGGGAGACTGTCAGTAGGAAGTCATTAAAAAATGATAATGAAAAATTGCTCAATTAAATGTTGTTATAGGCAATGACCTTCATTCAATTAAGATACAAGAACTTGGGTGCATATGCTCGGCAGTCGTGTTCATGAAGTTAGAAGGAAGTCACCATCAACTCGTATACGGCTGATACTGAAAGTGCTATGACAGCAATCATAAGGAAAGTGCTCTCAGAAAATGTAGAACCATTAAGTGTTCTTCAGATGGCCCTTGGGGAGAACTCTTAATTGTTCTTATGTAGAAACCTATATCGTATCAGAGTGCTTTGTTATCAGAAAAGGTTCCAAGTAGAACCCTTTTAGGGGGCCAATAAACCCTTAAATAGCCCTTTTTAAAATTAAGTATTAAAATTCATATGTCGTATTTTGTATTTTCGCTGCAAAAGCAAAGAAATGCATTTTCAGCAGGAAAAGTATTCATTAGTCTGTAACCTTTATGTTAATAAATCCAATGTTGTCTGTCCAGGTGTGGTTTCAGAACCGAAGAGCAAAGTGGAGAAAAACAGAGAGAGGCAGCTCGGATCAGGAAGGCACAAAGGAGCAAATGAGTGAAGGAGCTCCTTCTGCTAGAAACCTCAATCAGTCTCCTGTGGATCAAAGCAGGAACAAAAAGGAACCTCTGGAAGCACAACAAAAGTGTGTTGATTATCCACCACGAAGTCTATGATGCTAGTTCTCATGTACAGCTCATACTGTTATTGATTTCACATGAAGTTTGACTCCATGGGCTCTTTCTCATGCACAGTGTTAACAGAGCAGTTGGTTCTGGAGGCCCCTTTTTCCCATCCTGTTTGCCTGGGACTCTTCTCAACACTGCGACTTATGCCCAAGCTTTGTCCCAAGTGGCAACTTTAAAAGGTAATATGCTTATATATATATATATAAATATATGAGACAAATAAAGTGAATATTCTATAACTATGCAACAGGGATATGCTGCATCTTTGCATGCAGATGTCTATAAGAGATAGGCCTAATTAAAAATAACAAAATTAACATTGCGTACATAACGCAATATCTCATAATTTTTTAAGAACTGTAATATGACTGTATTCTGTCCTATATTCCTAAAATTATTTGCATTTGCTGAAAATTAATTGTTGCATATTTATGACTAGGTTTGGCATAAGACCAATTCTATGATTTTTTTTTTTTTGCTATTTGTCTATCAAATCAAATACTGACAAGTATTACAAAATAATCACAAATTGACAAAGTACAAACCATTATTGCATACTGTAAGTTGTGTAAGTCCCTGCTTTGTATCTTTTTAAATGGGTATCAGTGATTGATTTTCTTGATTTTTGTTTGATTCGGATATATTTACTCACTTGACTTAGCTGTGAGATCTTTACTGTATTTATAACGTACTGTATCTACACCTCTGACACGTATGTTTGTTTGCTGTTTATTACAGCAGGAAGCCCCTTGTGCTCTTGCTGCGTACCTGACCCCATGGGCCTCTCCTTCCTACCTCCCTATGGGTGCCAGAGTAACCGGACGGCCAGCGTGGCAGCTCTGCGCATGAAGGCCAGGGAACACTCCGAGGCTCTGATGCAGTCAGCCAACCTACTTGGGTCAGTACCAGGGCCGGGGGCCAGAGTTTCCGTTGGTCTCACTCAAAGCACCAATACAGTGGGAGGGGAAGACTCCAGTCCTGCCTCTGGCTCCTCAAAGCTACCAACCCAGGGAACTACCCCTGAAAAGCAGCTGCATTGCCCAAAGGAGAACCCAGATAAGAAATAAGGGAGTCATTTTTGCCTACACAGCACGTTTTCCCCCTCCCGGACATAAGGAATTACAGTCTCATAATGAATGCCTGCTGCCCTTTTTCCTCACACGCAGTCAAACCAACAGGGCAAGGTGTTCAGTGTTATTTACAATTGTATTATAATTTGAGTGTGGGTGCATCAAGCTATTTATTCAATTGTTGTTTATCTCTCATTGTTACATTTTGACTATTATTATGAATGATATATTGCCTATATACCTTTGGCACTGTAAATGGTTTTAATGGTGGAGAGACTGTTTGTGGGATGAATTTACCCTGGCTGCAAATGTGAATTCATATATTTTTCCAGCCACTCTGACGTAGGACTTATACTGCCTTGTATACTGTGAAGTCAGGTGATGTAAGAAACTGCATTGTGTGAAGGACAATTTTTTTCTAATATGTAAAAAAAAAAAGTTATATATATATATATAATACCATGCACTAATATAAATTACCTAATGTGAAATAATATGCAAGTGTATATCTATTGTGTTTTCCCGATCTGGTAAAAGCAATTTCGTCTAAATGGTCATGGGATGTGACACTCTTGTTGTCATCACATCTGCAAGGCAATGACAGACTGTGAGTGTTCTCACTCTGGTCCTGTTTTGACATGCTCTTTAAAACAATTAAACATGTAGACATTCATGTACGTCTTCTGTTGCCTATTGCACACACCATCTGGCTGTGATCAATTATTAATTGACTTCCTTGTATACGAAAGATAGAGCTGAAAAACGGAAGCAAGGGTTGGACTTATTATTTATTTAGTTTACGCTAAACCACTGACTCTCTCGCATTTGATGCACAGACTCTTTACTGAGGCTGAGTAGATGCTTATTACGCTGGTGTAGTGGACAGGATTTATTTTCATGAGGTGACTTTCATGACGTAGGACCATCTGTATACTTTTGGTTGAAGCTGGATAGTTTAATCAGCTATTTCTGACACTAAGAAAATACACTAAGGTCACTATCTGGCTGCACTTAGGAAGTGATTTTAAAAAAAAATAAGGAAAACCTAACTAAATACAGTTATTGGGGTTTTTTTCCCCTCAAGCAATCTTTTATCTTGTCATGATTTATTCATCATTATCATTATCATCATCAAATTTGTTGATAACACTCCCTTGCATTGATGATTTTTGTCTCTATGAAACTCTTAATTTATTACTGACTGAACGGATCTGATTGAATGAATCAAGTGTTTAGATCCATCTGAATGTCTGATGTATTGGATTAGGTTTACCACAAAACACTAGATAGTTGTCCATTATCTAGTTGTCCATTATTGGAGATCTGTGATGTTTAACAAGCTTGAAGTTTATTCATTATAATTGAATTCCAAACTTTTGGTCTGTGGTGAATGTACAGTTATGCTGGGATATATATATATATCTATGATATATATATATGATATTGTGGTCTTTTGAAAAGTCTTTAGATAGCTCTAATTTAAATAGCTCTCTTTATGGTGGCACCATTATGGTTATGGTTTATGGTTAACACTGTTACCTCAGACAGCACGGTGGTGTAGTGGTTAGCACTGTTGCCTCACAACAAGAAAGTTTTGGATTTGAGCCCAATGTCCAACGAGGGCCTTTCTGTGTGGAGTTTGCATGTTCTCCCCGTGTCTGTGTGGGTTTCCTCTGGGTGCTCCGGTTTCCCCCACAGCCCAAAGACATGCAGGTTAGGCTAATTGGTGGCTCTAAATTGACTGTAGATGTGAATGTAAGTGTGAATGGTTGTACGTCAGCCCTGCGATGATCCCGCCTCTCGCCCGTAGCCAGCTGGCATAGGCTCCAGCTTGCTTGCAACCCTGCACAGGATAAGCGGTTACAGATAATGTATGTATGTGACTTTAACATGAATTTTAATTGATTACTTGATGTTTATGGATGTTTAATGAATAAGGTATGGTAAAATGATCCTGCAAACATAAGTGCACACAGACAAACATCTTCCACAGAGAGGAAAACATCAGAAATATCAATAAATCAGACTTTATTCATTTTTAAAAATATTTTTTTTCATTAAATTTGAAGTATTAGGTGAAGCCATCGCATCCTTTCAACTTGCGTCTCATGCATCATCAGAGGGTTACTGACGGAGTGAATGTCTTCATGATGCCAACCACTCAGCAGCGCCTCTAATTATGCTATGTTCTGTTTGCTATAATATTATTCATAACTTAAATCACTACAGCTTGCCATTTCTTCGATTGTTTCTATTATTTCCTCTGCCACATCTGTATTTTTTTTTTTTTACCTTTTTTTGTTTGTTAAATAAAGGTTATTCTTCACACCTTCTCAATGGAATCAGTCATGCAAAAGCTCAAGGCATCATGCAGAAGTGCTACACCTGCCTTCTGCTCCCAAAGTTTTAAGCGTGAAGACAGTGCCATTGTGGACAGGAGCCACACGACAACAATGCAGCCAGGTGGTTGGTGTTGAGAAGAAAACAGGTGAAATTATGAAACAGTCTCACTGTGCACCTGCCAAAAGAAAGAACATGCAACAGCTGAAGGGAAAAGAACAATATTCCATTTCCTTGATTTCCTCAACGTATTCAGGGTGCAATAATCATCTGTGTGTTCTCAACAGGAACAGTCCCAGAACCTTTTGGTCATACTTTGTATGGGATCCACCTCATAGCAAATCATGTCGTACCACCAGTGTTGCCCGTGTACTTGTCTTGATGTTACTGTAATGGCTGTATGCATAATGAGACCTTAGCAGCAGTCAAGTTCCCTGAATGTACTCTAAAGTGTACAATAAAACATGAGTCTGAACAGCAAAAGTCTTTCAACAGCATGTAGGGAAGATGCCTCATCTGTCTTGATGTATACAACTCGCTGTGCAAGTCTGTCGATTAAATGCACCAAAGCAATCCCCTTGAATTGCGTTTTTATGATTTAGTCAATTTTAATGTGGAGTCAAAGTCTGGAAGCCAGAGACATCAGCATTTCATCCCTATTGATCACAGAGCTCTATATAAAATCTGGAGAGCTCATAGCCTATTCAGGGCTGGAGAGATGAGTGAAGTTATCTGGCCACTCACATCACATGCATTTGAGTTATGTATTAAACCATCATATCTGATCAAACTTGCCCCAAGAAAAGTCGCTCTCGACTCCCCCCCCCCCCCATTACCTCCTCTTATTTTCTCCACTTTACCCCCATTCCTTACATATCTTTAGAGTGTGCTGCTTCACTGTTAATTTTTTCCCTTTTCCAGTCCAGTCTTTGATCGTCCCCCAAACAGCTCTTTTACCACTATAATTATTATTTCAATGGACATTATTTCAGTTTCTCTCTTAGACAGTGGCTTTTTCTTCCTTTCGATTTAGGACAATTATTGAAACAGGATTATTTCCTCATGTTGTCTGTCATTTTCATTTAATTCTCAGTCATGTCTTAACAGTATTTATTGGTCACAAGCTGCAAGAATATTATGGCACTGAATTATGTGACCAATAAATGTTGTTTAGACTTGACTGTGAGAATGAAGTGAAAATGCCAAATAACATGAGAAAACAATCCTGTTTCAACAACTGTCTGAAATAGAAAGCAAGTATCGTACAGCCTTTGTGTTGGTATAATAACTAGAACTGTGAGTAAACGCACTATAGAATCGCCCCCGCTCGTCAAAATCCACCAAACCATTTAGGAGGAGTTATGCTTACGAGCCTGTCATCACATATTGCCATATGTAAGGGAATAAGTTGAATCATCTCCCCTTTGAAACATCGGGCCAGGATTATTTTTCCTTCATGCACATCTTCAGGTGGTATACTGCAACTGTGGACAGTTTCATCACGATCCATCAAACCATTCAAGAGGTGTGCTTACAAAACACATGGATGGACAGACAGGGCGATTCCTATATACCCCCCAAACTTTTATTTACTCCGCCCGCAAACAAAAGTTCTAAAAAATAAATTAATAAAAATAGAAAGGAAGAACAACTCTATGAAAGAGAAACACTGTCTAAGAGAAAAACTGAAATAATTTCTGTAAAAGTAATCATAGACTAATAGTAAAAGAGCTGTTCTAAATAAACAAATGATCAGAGACTGGACTGGAAAATTAAAAAATATAAAAGTGAAGGGGAGCACTATAAAGATATATTAGGAATGGGGGTAAAGGTGAGAAAATAAGGAGGTGGTAATGGAGGGGGGTTAGAAGATACTTTTCTTGGGGCAAATTTGATCAGATATGACAGTTTAACACAAACCAAATACATACAGTGTGAGTGGTAAGATGGGGGCCAGATGGCTTCACTCGTCTCTCCAGTAAGAAACAGACTCCGAGCTCTTCAGATTTTCTATAGAGCTCAGTGCTATTGATGTTCTGCCAGACCTTTACTGGAGTTGTCTTTTGGGCATTTTTGCCTTCATTTTGCAAGTGAAACACCTGCTCACTTGGATTCAGGTCAGATGATTGACTTGTGCTTGCAGAACTTTCCACTTTTTTGCCTTTATTTAAAAAAAAAACAAAAAAAGGCCTGACAGATGATCAACCAGAAATAACACCATAGACTCCCAAGTGGGGGTTTGTGATATACAGGTGAAGGGACTTCTTGTTGAGAAGAGACGTTTAAAAACGACAGTGAGCATTTATAAAGTCAGACCTTGAAAGAGAGACAATATATTCTGTGCGAGGCGTTTATATGACATGTTTACAGAAATAGTACACCTATATAAGGATTGTGTTGACAGAACAGTGACTCACAGTAGCTCTTGTATGGTTTGGACAGCTAATTGGTAAAGAATGTCAATGACAAGCTTGAAGGCAATGCCTTCAGAACGAGATTGTATATTTCATATATGAACTCATCACAATATAAAACATCGAACCTCAGCAGAAATCTCTCTTTAGAAATTTGCTGAAAGAATACACTGATACAGACATGATAAATGTGCACAGGCACTGATGATCTTATAAATCTATAATGTTGATTCCTACATTCTGGTCTACAAATCAAAGGGAAAAAAAAACCTATTACATCCAAAACAAAAATCAAGTCAATTTGAAACCGGATCTGTTGTATTGCTCTCAGCCTGAGTCCGAGATAATTCTGAGGCCAGTTTGAAATCCAGCTCAAGGATTAGAAATATTCAAATTTAGCCACCAAAACTATCAAGGCCCAGTGAGTACACGCCAAATATTAAGATTAGTATTGAAAAAGTCTCAAAAGGTCGCTTTGACGATTATGACTCCATGGCAAACCAAGACATACCTTGTGAAGGCTTCCTTTGAAGAGGGCTTTTTTTTAAATAAAGCATCCAGTTTGTTAAATTCTGAAAACTTTAAAGCCAAGCACAAGGCACACAATCCCACTGTCACTCAACAAGAGGCAGAGCTAGACTGAAATAAGAGTGGCACAGCCATGAGGGCATGCACACACAGATAAGCAAAGCAGCTGAGTTAACATGAGACCCTGCTATAAATATCTCCATGAGTATGGTGGAGTAAGCATACAACCCTGTTTTGGAAGCTTTATCTGGACCAGAAACAGCTTTGTAACAGGAGTTTAAGAAAAAAGGGCATCTTTTTGCATATTGTGCCATTTTAAACAGGAATAGGTCAAACCTGAAAAAGCTTAGCATTCCCCCCTCAAAATCTGTCATAACTCAAGAGGTTGAAAAGATAGTCTTTTGATCCCAGCAGCAGAGAAAAACAACCCGAGTGATCCGACTGGCTGTTATGACGGACAAACTCAGCTGTGAGGAACAGGCTGGAGGAGAAGCATCACACACCACTGATCCCTGAGGACAGGACTGGGGAGAGAGTGCTAGCATGAGGGGGAAAAGTGAAGATGACAAAATAGTGTGACCCAAAAAAGACAAAAACAAAAAACTCCACCCGACTCTTTAATAGATCTTGGATGGAAGGAGTTTAATTCAAGACAACGGAATTTAAAAAACAAAGTTAATATTTGGTTTGAGAGGTTGAATTATTTAAAATCTAACTTTTGAGATGGGAATGGGTGGGTTCACCTTTTCTTCTCCGGACAAGCACTTTTCCAAATGTCCCACACAGTCTGAAAGGGCTTCATCAGAGAACATTTCTTTTTGCAGGACTTTCTGTAGACTGCAGAAGACTGGGGTGAAGTTATTTTTCACTGTTGAAGCCCCCTTCAAACTGTTTGGGATATTTGGAAAAAAGTGATTGTCCGGAGAAGAAAAGGTCCTACGAGTCCTCCATGAGTCCTCGCTCACAATTTTGCCCAAGAACAAAGAATGGTATCAAAACAAGAGCAACTTCTCCCAACTATCCAGGAGCAGTTTGGTGATGAACAATGCTTTTTCCAGCATGATGGAGCACCAGGTCACAAGACAAAAAAAGTGATAAGTGGCTTGGGGAACAAAACATTGAAATTCCGGGTCCATGGTCAGGAAACTCCCCAGATCTTAATCCCATCGAGACCCTGTGGTCAATCCTCAAAAAGAAGGTGGACAAACAAAAACCCAAGAATTGTGAAAAAAACTCCAAGCACTGATTATGCAAGAATGGGTCGCCATAAGTCAGGATTTGTCCCAGAAGCTTACCAGGTATCCAGCATGCCAGGGCGAATTGCAGGAGTCTTGCAAAAGAAAGGTCAACACTGTAAATATCGAGACTCTGCATAAACTTGATGTATGGGTCAATAAAAGCCTTTGAAACTTTTGAAATGCTTATAATTTTACTTCAGTATACCATAGAAACATCTGACAATAAAAATCTAAACACACTGAAGCAGCAAACTGTGTGTCAGTCTCAAAACTTTTGGCCACGACCGTAGAATCACCACCCAATTTGTTTGCAGCAGTAGTGCTCCATAACACTGAAAGTGTCTTGATAAATTTCACAAGAGCAGTGGTAAACCTTTAGTAAAGGTGTACATGTACACTAAAATCATTAAGACAACAACCAAAGCAGACAACACGAAAAAAAAGGGCTTTTATTTCTCAACTTTTAATTGGCAGTCCAACACGCTTCTCACCTCTCTGGGGGAAAAATAATTACTAGTCAACTTCAATAATAACTGACTTAATTTTAATGGTAATAACCCCTACAGTAGTACTCGTGTTTGCTGGTGGCACCAAAAAAAAAAAAAAGTTTGTGGTGACTGTAAACCAGAACCTTCAACAGCTCCCTGTGCTAGCACAACCCACGTAACACAGAGTTAGCACAGGGGGATTAGCGCCCCAGCCAGACAATAAATATGAAGGAAAGCAAGAGAATCTTGCAATAAACAGACAAAAATAATCTGTAATACTAAATTTATGTGCAAGATTCCTCACTACAAAATATTTGAACCTTGAACCTAATCCCAAGTTTTTGCTTTGATATTTACCCTTTAAATAAACCTAAGTCATTTTTCATTTCATATACATATATCTATTTTTTTCCTATTTATTGTCTTTTGTTACCTGCCATTTTGATACCTGCTTTTGCCAGACAAATTTAACCTGACAAAACAGACACAAGCATTTGAATGATGCAAACATCAACACAGTGATTAAAAAGCTAAAATAAAAATAAAATACAAAAACCCCTGAATAAAAACACGAATATTCAGGATGGGTGGAGGTGCTCCATCGTTGAGAACTGGGCAAGTAAAAATGCTTTTCTTGACGGGTGCAGGAGGACGCTGGCCGTTTGATGGACAGCCACTCTTAAGTGGTGCGGCTATCGACATCCGAGTCTCCTCCCACTGAAGAACCTAAATTTAAATTTGGTCACACTTTTCCACAAACTTGTGTTGATTTATTTGTAAAATGCATCAAATTTGGCTTCGAGGGAATGTAGATGGTGATGGTAGAATGTAGACCGTCGATCAGTGCAGGCTGCAGAGCAAAAAGTTCCTTACTGATTCACGACAATGACCTACAGTCTTTTGGCACATTTTGTCAGCGAGTGAATTCTGATGGTACAGTGATTTAACTCAAATGTCCAAACTATTTTGATTTGTCAAATAAGAGCCTCAAAAAGTCAATCTTCCTCTAGGATGACACCTCCGACACTTAGGCTACAAAAAAAAAAAATTCCCACCTGTGCGGAGAATAAAATATAAAAATTTTGCAAAACTCAGGATCACATGCAAAAATCAACATCTTTTAAAAAAGCATGGACAAGAACCACTTAACCACTATTGCATGGAAAATGTGAAATACACAAACAGAAAAAAAAAAGCTAAATTCACTTTTCAAAACTGCCTTTTCACTGTGCTCTTTTCTGCCAGTCAAAAATACACATTTCAAAATTCTATTAGAAATTTGAAGTTTGTCTGTCACATTCAAAACAATATAAAAAAATTAAAACTATACGGAAAATCAAGCATTACAACAAATCGTTTAAATTTGTCCCCCCCCCACTGGCCCTGTAAGCTCATCTTTCTCAAAGACCTTTGTGAATTCCTTCACTTTGGGTAGGATATTAACAAATATGTGCACGAATGTTAACAGTCGGTCTACCTGCAGATGGATTATGGCAACACTGACACATGCAGGGTGTGACCCAGATGAGAACCATGCACCTTGCTGAGACAAGCCATTCTGCTTCCATTTGGTTTTCCACACTTGCATCTCATCCTGAGGTATGCATGAACAATTGGAAAGCCATTAAACCCAAAGCCAATACAAAGGAACAGAAACAGACAGGCAGACAGAATAATCCCCCATATATGCAAACATCTTTCAAGAAGAGTACACTGTAGATGCACAGAGAAACGACTGGTTCTTATAATATAGAGTCAGATCAGGATTCTGCAAAGCTCCTTTACATTTTTCCCCAATCGGTCTTTTCACCATGTTGCACTTTTTTTTTGTGTGTGTCCATCAGAGCATTCCTGGAGGAGGTGGATGAGTGAAACAGGGAGAATATGCAAGTTTGTTTTGGTTCATCGTTTACCCTGGAGTCACACTGAAGAAGTCAAGCAGGCTTGGTTTGAAGAATCCTCTCCGTGTTGGCACTTTTTGCACTTCGATAAGTAGAGGTGTGGTTCAGGGCTTGGAGAAGGTTCAGTGGGCTTGAGGCAGTGTCGGAAGAGTGTGGCGTCTCATTTCCGTTATGAACCAGTGAAACATCTCCCTCTTGTGGCACACAATGGTGCAATGAAGGGAATGAAGTGTACAGATAGTTTTACTGGCCACACTTTTAGGCCCGGTCACAATCAAGTGACCAAACATGTACATGCACACACAAAATACACACTGCTGCATGCAAGTGTTCAACTCAGCAACACCAATTGAATCTGATCCCTCAAAAGGGCTAAAAACCAAATTTCACGCTCATTTCATTATCAATTCGAGTGAATCCTTGATCACTGACGATCTCCTCAGTGCAGAACACTGTAATGGAATTGATGACTGTTTTGAGTAGACAAAGAGAGAGAGAGAGAGAGAGAGAGCAGGGTAGGGCCCAACAGCCCAAACATTACAGTCCACCAATCAGTATGCATTTAAAAGAAAAATTTAAAGGCAGGGGTATTCAGTTGCAGTCCTTAAGAAATGGAATCAAGCAGAGGTTTGTAATGTCTCTGCTTCGACCTACCTAATAACCCTCTAAGTAAACTGCCGAGTTGGACTCTGGTTATCCAGAACTGCTATTGGGCACCTCTGCCCTCCAACATCGAGTTAGGCCATAGATATATTATCTAGCCAACCATAATGTATTTCAAGAAATGGGCCAAACAAGGTGGCCCTAACTATTACAAAAAAAAAAAAAAAAAAGGTATAACAATAGAGGCAATGTCCTAAAATCTATTTCGTGAGACATTACATCAAACTAGACCTCAGCATTGTCATCATTTCATTTAACTCAACGCAATCTAGAAGTTAGGACAGAAAGACATTCTACCAGCCTCCGCTCTGCCAGCATCAATGCTGACTTGGAACAGCATGCAGCCCACATTCTCTGCATGCATGGACCCATGTAGCCCACTACCTGCAGCTTCACACAGAGCTTCATCCTGAGCATATAGAGACCAACACATTCACAGTAGAGGGAACAGCAGCACGAGCACAGGATTCAGCTTCCCACGGCACAACACTCCAGTCTATGTACATGTGTGCTTGGATCAGGGACAGCCGATGCCAGGCCCTGCCTGGGGGGAAAAAACACTGAGTAAGGAGGAAGTTCACAGATTAAAAGCGAAAGACGTGTGTGAAAGGTAGGGAGAAAAGCAAGGACACAACGTCACTGTATGCCTCATTCGTGTTCATTCAGTCCACATTAACATTGGTCCTTCACAGCTGTCCAGGAACAGTAACTGCTGCAGTGCTTGAATCTGGGAGTGTGAGTGTGTGTGCTGGACTGATAAAACAAGAGTTATGGTCCAGTAGAATGCCAGATAGACCATTTGGAGGACTGTCTATACATTTACATGCTTTATTGATTGTGGCAAAGATGGAAGGTAAGCTGAAACAGGTGGTGTAATGTCTCCAAGTGTAAAAGAAAGCATGATGAGGAAAGGTTGGGGGCAAAAGACAACAGTGGCTCACAGCCCATTGCTATTGCGGTGTGTGAGTGGTGGTTTGGACAGTTCCACCACGCCAGTACGGCCCTTGCCGATTACTTTCGGAGCACGACGAAGCAGGTTCTGGGCCTCTGTGAGCGCTTCGTTCAGCTCCTTCTTCCATTGTACAAACTCGGGGTCACTCTGTGGAACAAAGTCATGAAGAAACCAAATTAAAAAAAAAAGTCAACGTGCAATGTCTAGATATACAGGGTGTTTCAAAAAATTTGATATCATTTCACAATCTAATAACTTTGCCAATTCTTGTTCAATTGACCTCAAATTTTAA
>JAODVO010000018.1:11736873-11748129 GCA_025400055.1 Notarius lentiginosus
TGTGATTTGGGGATGGACATTTGACCTCACAGTAATCTTGACCTGGTGAAATTACTTGTATCAGCCTTGGAGATATTATGCTCACAAGGTTTTCGGACAGACATTTGACCTCACAGTGACCTTGACCTTAGACCTTTTGATCTCAAAATCTTATCAGTTCATGTTTATCCCAAAGTGCACAAATGGTGAAATTCCTTTCACTGGCCTTTGAGATATCGTGTTCACAAGGCTGCGGGACGCACGCACGGACAACCCTAAAACATGATGCCTCCTGCACCTCACGGTGTCGGAGGTATAACAATAGGACAAACGTTTTGATGGCCACTTAATTGTCCAAATCAAATGGCGCAGACTTAAGTTTTTGTGCTTGATACGTTCCTCAGACTGAACAGAATAACCTTGAGTGATCAAAACGGTTCAGCACAGTGGGTAAAGTCATGTTTTTTCCCTCCCCCACACACTCCAACAGTTCTAAAACTGCTTTTTTATAACATTTTTAAAAAGTAGAATCATGACCTACATACCACACAAATGATATTGTAGCTGAACTTGTGCTAAACACAACAAAAGTCATATAAATGAAAATACTGCTTAGATTTGTTGAAATTGACAAAATCAGAGCGCCAGAAAATACCCTCAGACCCTAGAGGGTTAATGAAGGAAAGTGAAGTAGTGTTGAATCGGAAAACCTGGCCTCCAAGGTCACCTGACCTAAACCAAATTGAGATGGTTTGGCATGAACTGGACCGCAGAGTGAAAGAAAAGCAGCCAACAAGTGCTCAACACGTATGGGAACTCCTACAAGACCATTGGAAAACCATTCCAGGTCACCACCTCATGAAGTTGGTCGAGTGAATACCAAGAGTGTGCAAAATTATCATCAATGCAAAATGTGGCTACTTTCAAGAACCTAAAAACACTTACACTTTTTTTTTTTTGGCTTCCTACATAATTCCATGTGTTATTTCAGAGTTGATGCCTTCGCCATTCTACAATGTATAAAACATACTCTATAATTAGAGAGAGAGAGAGAGAATATGAATCACATTTAAAAACTGGCTTACCATAGTAAGTGTCATGCGGTCAATCTCATGTTTATCTTTGGTCTTGTGTTGCCGGAATGGACTGTGCCTGTGGTGAGAAGCCCAAGATCCTGTTATATTACTGAACAAACTAAGTCAAACAAGCAAATCTAGAAAAGTGTCACAGTCGTCAGAAGTGCACAAATGCACACAACCTGAATATGTGCCATGCGCATTGTTGCACTTTAAAGTGCCAATGAGTAAGGTCATGTCAACAAAATGACAACCTTGTATTCCAATCGTTTTGTAATAAAAGGTTAATTTTTACCCCATTCACACTGAAAATGTATTTCTCATTATCGTGTTGTAATAGTGTCACGTGGGAATGGGAGCAAGGTAAAGTCAAAATATTAAAACTATTCCCTGGTGACCTAATAATCAACAATGTTTTTCCATGGCGGCTCCAGTGGGAATTGGAACCACTGGATTAACGCGTTTTGACTGGTTGGCAGTGACCGTTTCCCACAGGTGTGAAATGTACTTGAGGTAACAGCCAGAAGAAAGGGGCGGCTTTACCTGCCAGCCAGCACCCAAAAAAAAAAATATATATATATTTGGCTTACTCCATGTGATTTCAGTGGAATCAGCTTCACTCATTACATCTTTGGACTTACAAAGAAGGGAGGGGGGGGGGGAATAAAAAATTGTATATTATATATATAAAATTTTGAGCAAGTGTGATTTCTGATAAACAAAAATGGCCTATTAATTTCTGCTAATAACACAAAAGCCTGTTAATGTCCTTTTAAAATCAGTTCAATAGGCTAAGGGGGAAAAAAAAAAAAAAAGTGCTATTCCAAACAAGCTGACTGAACTCGAGCACTTCATGGTGTCCTGGTAACGTTGACAAAACACACAACATGCATAGCGCTCTATTTTAGTGATGCAGTTTACTATTATTTATCCATCACTCACTCTCATTCTTCATCCTTATTTGCTAAACTGGGTCACTAAATTAAAAGTCTCACCTCCCCAGGTAAAGTCGATGGCTGAATCCAAACACTATGCACGAACGTCAGTTAATTATCTACTACCCAACCAATATTGTGCATTACTCTACATCTATCCAGTGTTATTTTTACCTGACACATTAATCAGTTTTGTATGTGAAAGGGGCTTCGGACTCCCTGGTTGGTTTTCAAATGCACCTCCCCTCAGTGAACAGGCATGTGATCCCACTCCCCATGAGACTGCTCGCTCGCTCACTCTTCCTTAATAACTGCTACGACAGCTGGTTTTGACAGCCTCCACCCTCTCATCTACCCACTCGCTCTGTCTCGTCTGTGAAGTCTCTGAGGTGACCACCTGTGTCGAGACCCCTGACATTTAAACTTTACTCCCCAGATCAAACAGGTTTGAAAGACAGAGTGAAATGCAGACATGGCGAGAAAAACAACTGCAACAGAGGCACATAGTGAGGTATTCGTGATGATTTCCCCGTTACAGAAGGGAAACGCTGGTTCTTACCCTCGCAGGAGTTTAAACAGCATGCAGCCCAGCGAAAACCAGTCAGCGCTACTATCGTATGCCGTCCCCTTTTGCAGGACCTCCGGTGCCATATAGCCATGGGTACCCCTACAAAAGCCCATACAACTTTGATTCAATGCATTACACTTAATTTTACATAATTTATGAACAAACCCCTCATGCAAGTTCTCTTCTCCTATGATTGGTTAGGTTTCCAGATTTACAGACGTACACTCCGCAAACACTATTAGGAACACCTGTACAATTTCATGCAATTAACTAATTGGCCAACCGTGTGGCAGTGGTGCAATACATAAAATCATACAAATATGAGCCAGTAGCTTTGGGTAATGATCAGGTCAACCATCAGAATTGGGGAGGAAAACGAGCAGAATGGGTTATGACAGCAGACGGCCACATCGGGTTCCATTTTGGTCAGCCAAGAACAGGAAGCCGAGAAGGCAGTGGGCGCAGGCTTGCCGAAACCGGACAGTTGAAGACTGGCAAAACATAGCCTGATCTGATGAATCTCTACTGAGGAAAACAGATGGTAGGGTTATAATTTGGCACCAAACACCACAAATCCATGGACCCAACCTGCCTTGAGTCAACAGTCCAGGCAGATGGAGGTGGTGTAATGATGTGGGGAAGGGTGTTTCTTGGCACACTTTGACAACGAGTTCAGTGTTCTTCACTGGCCTTCCCAGTCACAGGATCTGAATCCCACAGAACACCTTTGGAAGATTCACAGCATCAAAATGCACCTGAAAAATCTAAAGGAATTGCATGATGCAATCATATCGATATGGACACGAATTTCAAAGGAATGCTTCCAACATCTCGTGGAGCCCATGGCATGAAGAATTGAGGCTAGTCGGAGAACAAAGGGAGGCACTACCCAGTATTAGTGAAGTGTTCCCAATGAAGTGTTCAGTGAGTGTACATTTTTTTTTTTTTACTTTCGTACTATTTACTGAAAACGTCACAGGTGGTTAGTAGTAATGTACCAAGTACAAGAAGAATAAATTATAATCCACAAGTTTTAAATAAAATAAAATTTATGAGCACTCACACACTGGCATGGGGTTTCTTCTTTGAGAAATCGCAAGCCAAGCCCAAGTCAGAGATGCGGACGTGGCCGTGCTCATCTAAGAGAATGTTGGCAGGCTAAGACAAAGGGGGAGAAAAGTTTTCATGATTCCAGCACATTATTTTGCATCCTGAACAAACACACACCTCTTACCATCATTGTGAGAATTCCTAATGCTATGTTACACCCAAATCTAACCCTAACCTCAGGAATTACAATAAAACTTATTTTAGGTTACTTTTCAATTATTTCCTTTTTTAAATAAAAATTTTGATAGAAAAGTGATGCCCCTGCAGGGACCAGCCAAATGTTCCCACAAGGCCACGTTTTTAACCCAATCCTGATATTCCTGCTTGGTATTAAATGACATTGTTTCATGTTACACCCTGATGCATAATATCTGAAATTACATTCATGGCTGAAATCAAAATGACAGAAAAGCTACAAAACTATTTGCCCAAGTGAACCTGTATGACCCTCAACTTCTACAGCCGACTAAACCTAACAGTTAAATAAAATCAAAATCCGCTGCATTGTTCACTCGAGCATCTGCTGTTTGGCACCATAATGAGATATTTGGAACAATGAAATTTGAGCACAGAATTTTTCAAATCTGCTCAACTTATCTGAAGCCAAACACATTCTGATCATGAATACATCGCATTGAAGCATTTCATTATTGCGTACAACACTAACAAAATGGTTAGAGAGGAAAAGAAGATGACTTGTGGTATTCAGTTTAATCGAAAATGTTTCTGGCTAAATGCACACCAAATTGCCCTCGATCTAACTTACATAATTATAATTAATTGTATATATAATTGTACAATATTTTTGTTGCTGTGCATTTTTATTGGGCAGACCCATCTCTTCCATTAGGGCCGCCATCCATTTCCATCTCGCCCTGCCTTCAGCGTTTTCCTCTCTCACACCAACCACCTGCATGTCCTCTTTCACCACATCCAGAAAACTCCTCCTTTGGCCTTCCTCCTTTCCTCTTGCCTGGCAGCACCATCTTCAGCATCCTTCTCCCAATATACTCAGCATCTCTCCTCCATACATGTCCAAACCAATCCAATCTCATCTTTCTTGCTTTTTCTCCAAACCGTCCAACCTGGGCTGTCCGTCGAATATACTCCTCCTTAATCCTGTTCATCTTTGTCACTTCCAACATTAATCTAAGCATCTTCATCTCTGCTGCCTCCAGCTCTGCCACAGTCCCCAAACCATACAACATGGCTGGTCTCACTACCATCTTGTACGCCTTCCCTTTCACTCTTGCTGGTAGCCTTCAGTTGCAAGTCACTCCTGACAGTGAACAGCTGACCCCAAGTATTTAATCTCATCCACTTTTACCACAGACACCTTACATCCTCACCATTCTATAGTCATCGCTCTCATTCGCTCACACACGCATGCAAGTCCATCTTGCTCTGACCAACTTTCTTTCCACTTCTCTACAGGGCATACCTCCACCTCTCCATAACCTGCTCCTTCCTCTCACTACAGACCACAATGTCATCTGCAAACATCATAGTTAACTCCTGGCTGATCTTGTCCATCAACTGGTCCATCACCTTTACAAACAAGAAAGGGCTCCGAGCTGATCCTTGATGTAATCCCACCTCCACCCCCATCAGTCACTCCTACCACACACCTCACCACTGTCACACTGCCCTCATACATATCCTGCACCACTCTTACATGCTTCTCTGCTACTCTTGACTTCATTATACAATACCACACCTCCTCTCTCGGCACCCCGTCATATGCTTTCTCCAAGTCCACAAAAGCACGATGCAGCTCCTTTTGGCCTCTTCTATACTCCTCCAACATTCTCAAAGCAAACATTGCGTCTGTAGTGCTCTTTCCTGGCATGACACCATACTGCTGCTCGCTCATCACCACCTCCCTTCTCAACCGAGAACTCTTTCCTACAACTTCATGGTGTGGCTGATTAACTTTATACCTCTGTAGTTACCACAGCTCTGCACATCACCCTTATTCTTGAAAACTGCTACCAGTACACTGCTTCTCCACTCCTCAGGCATCCCGTCACTTTTCAAGACCGTGTTAAACCATCTGGTGAAAAACCTCTACTGCCCTCTCTCCTAAAAATCTCCATGCCTCCACAGGCATGTCATCCGGACCAAGTGCCTTTCCATTCCTCGTCCTCACTTCTTCCTTGCTAACCCACTGCACTTCCTAACTCACAATCCCCACACCATCCAAGTTTCTTGGTCTCATTTTTTTTATATTTCATTCATCAGCCCCTCAAAAGTACTCCTTCCATCCTCTCCTCACTTGTCAGTACATTTCCATCTTTATTCATCATCACCCTAACCTGCTGCACATCCTTTCCAGTTCCATTCCACTATCTAGCCAATCGGTACAAGTCCTTTTCTCCTTCTTTAGTGGCCAACCTCTCATACAGCTCGCCATCAGCCTTCTCCTTTGCCACCTCTCCTTGTACTCCTGTCTCCTTTCTTCATCTCTGACTACTCCACTTCAACCTCTTCTTCCACCACAAGGTCTCCACACCAAGTACCTTCCTGGCTGTCTCCCTCACCACTTCCACAGTAGTCGCCCAAGTCTTCCCCATCATCCAGTGCTTGCCTTAACTCCTCCCTACAACCTTCCTTCTTCGAATTCCACCATTTAATCCTCGACTCAGCCTTCACTCCCTTCCTCTTAGTCTCCAAAACCATCCTACAGACCACCATTTGATGCTGCCTTGCAACGTTCTCCGTCACCACCTTGCACTCTCCAATCCTTTTCAGATTGGACCTTCTGCAGAGAATACAGTCCACATGTATGCACCTTCTTCCATGCTTGTGGGTCACCCCGTGTTCCTCCCTCTCCTTGAAATACCTTCACCACAGGACAGATTTCCATCCTTTTCACAAAATCCACCACCACCCGTCCTTCCACATTCCTCTCCTCGACACCCATCACTGCCGATTGAACAGAAACGCTCCAATTCGCCACACAGACTGCAGCTGTTCTGGCCCTGCTTTATCAGCATCAGCTAATCAGCTTGGGAAGATAACTTTCTGGGGCACTGCCAAGCAAGCGATATTGAACAGGTGTTAAGTGCTGAACAATTAAAACAGCTTACAATGCTCACAGATGGCTAGCATTATTTGAGGTTAGGCAGTGATTTTTTTTTTGCCAATTTGAGGGGCAGCGGGACCATCTTGATTTTGATGTCGACTCCTGTTTGGGCTTTCACCCCCCCGCAATGTTAGAGTCAAGTATTCTTGGGTTTCAGTCCCGTGACTTTTCTTAGCGATTCCACTTCCGGTAAAACAGCTGGTGGTCGAGCAAACCAAAACAGCTGCTGTAGTGCAAACAACTAGCGATAAGTTATCAGAGTACGCTCGTAATTCAGAAGCCACTGCTCGCTTTAGATATACTCAGAAAATTGCTATGTGCAATGGAATCAACCCCAACAGTCTGGGAAAGAAGGATTTGTCATACGATCTTGAAAACTACCCTTCAGTCAAGTTCCTCGACATTTCGAACTATCTGGTGTTGCAGGCGTCCTTCTACACCGCAAAACAGATGAAAGCGTGGAAGAGTACGGAGGCTTACGACTTTTTTTGTACATGGCTGGGTAAAAGACCTCGCTATCAAGTCGCTGCTGAAGGAATCCTGTATTGTTTTTGCCCGTTTAAGCTTTTTGTTCATGTCTTTACAACAAAGCACTACAAGTTGAAGTGTAAAACAGTTCACTTGATTCTCACTCGTGTTGGCTCTTCTCTCAGATAAATCATTCACAAGATCAGAAACCCCTTTAAAGACCTGGATCTTAGTTAAATAAGACGGAGAAGAAGTGATCACGGCGCACTGTAACTGTACGGCTGGGGAAGAATTTTGTCGCGACCTTCATGCATATGGACTTTGTGAGGAGTAAACAAAGAAACAGCTGGGGACTTTAGCGCTTCATGACTAAAAAAAGTACCGTAAAATAACGACACATAGCAAGAAAAGTCCTTGGAAAACACTAAGGACATACAGTAGCTGAGAGGGAAATACAAACCTTTCACCAAGTGATCACTGAAAACTCGAGCATGCTTCGACTCGGTTCCCTTCGATTTCAGTGAGAGGTTCAAAAGCCACCTTTCTCCACGTCTTTTTGTGAAATTGTGCGTTCGTTCACCCTTTTTTATTAGTTCATGGGGAACTTTGATCAGTTTCATGGTTTGATTGATTCGAACAATGCAAGCATAAGGCATTTTTCATGCGAGCGATGCACCTTCTCCATACAAACGCTTTGTCAACCGAGCTTTGGTAGACCACCAGCTAAAGCTTTGAATAACTAATGAGGCGGATGTGACATCACGTGAAATCCCAGAATGTGTCAGCCCTGCGATGACCTGGCGACTTGTCCAGGGTGTACCCCGCCTCTCGCCCATAGTCACCTGGGATAGGCTCCAGCTTGTCTGTGACCCTGCACAGGATAAGCAGTTATGGATGATGGATGGATGATTTTTTTGGTCCAGATTTCTGCCAAAATCAAATCTAACAGAATTCTTTGGTCGTGAACTGAGATCAGTGGTTTTAGAACACGTAATAGGATTCGATTTAGTGCCACTGCAATGAAAGTTGGGTCAGTGTGTGAAATTTCTGACTAAAATCACAGCATGTGCACTGATATGATGCTCACAGGACAGCGACAAATACAGTAGCTGCAATGGAGAGACGAAAACAAAACGGACAGAAAAAAATCTCTTCATTACCTAAAGCTGACTGGAGAATTTCCAGATCACGCTGATTGACAACGACAGCAGAAAGTACAAATCGGAGGATGGGTGTTGAAGAATGTATCATATAACGGAGTCTGTTACAGAAATCAATGCAGATTTCTTGTTCAGTTTTATGAATAATTTTCTTAAGAGTCTAAAACCGGATTAAAGCTTGTGTCTTGTTTTCATCTCAGTTGGTTAACTTTTTAATGTTGACACACAAAGTAAAAAAAGAAACGATTTTGGTTCAGCTTTTTTCATTACTGTCAATCAGTTCGACTCTTTCTTGTTCATGCAACCTCTTTAGCTATTTCTAGTTGTAGTATAAAAATATATAGCACACGTGCTATTTTATCGGCTTGCGGCCAGTCTGCGTTGGTGGATTCCATGCTGTTAAATGATGAAATTTTCTGCGATTGCGTGAATGTACTAATTAAAATCCTAATTTAACTTATGTGCACCTGGGAGTTCAGTCCTTATGTTTTCAGTATTATTTATCCGTCAGTGCTGTATTTGTGAAATGAAAGTATTCTTGTATAAATCAGTGTGAAAGTGTACCTTTTATTAATATCAGCATTATGCCATGAGATGATTTATTTTCCCACTTAATTATAGTGTGGAGCTAATCTCCTGAAACTCCGCGTTGTTAATCCTGACCTACTGATGATTATAATTATACCTGCCACTACTGTGATTAGTACTGCCACTACTCAGTCAGTAAAATAAGGAAATAAGGAAAATAATCAACGACAAGGTGGGATGATGAAGCGGAATCATCGTTAGCATGTCCCAGTGCGTTTAGTTTCTCTTATACAACAGCAGTTTTCCAAAACTACAAATTTTATTCAGTAAAGAACAATATATTGTTGAACAACATGTTTATCCATTTGTAGTTCCATTTAATGTTGTAGTGTCAAACGCACAGAGGCAGACAGAGGATGCAGGTGCGGTTTCAGCGCTTTATTTAGTACCAGTGGCATTATAAATACATGAGTCAATGAAAATGAGCTGGAGAGTAAACTTGGACAACTATGAATTAAACGAGTCACATTTGTGAGGTATACCACAGCACACAGCACCCAGAGCAAGGGAAGGTTCATAAGAGAACCCCCTACCCCCAAAAGGCACTACTCCTGGGGTGCACTTCAAGGCACCAAATTGGTGGACCTGGGCCATGGCCATGGGCTTCGCACTGGATAATACCCCATCAGTCTTTGGCATGAGCATGGGTCCAGACATGGGCAAGAGCATAACGCTGGGGACCACCATATCTGTCCCTGACCTGGGCATGGGCTTGGTCATAGGTGTGAGTATGGACCTGGACATGGGCTCAGGTATAGGCATGAACCTGAACTCGGGTATAGGCATGGACATGGACACAGGGACGGGTGTGGTCAGTCTGTGGCACAGGAATAGGCATGGGCTCATGTTTGGACATGGGCTCAGGGACAGGTATAGGTTAAGGCATGGACTCAGGTTTAGATTCAGGCATGGACTTGGTCATAGACATGAAGAAGAAGAAGAAACAACCTTTATTGATCACACATGCACAGAGAAATTCCTCTTCAACATTTAACCCCTCTGAAACAATGAACCCATGCATGCACACACCCAGAGCAGTGGGCAGCTATGCTGGGGAACAGTTGGGGTTAGAGGCCTTGCTCAAGGGCACTTCAGCCATGATACAGAAAGAGGTAATTCATTGTTCATTCATTCAACTTCCCTCATATTTTTCCTGTCCCAGGAATTGAACCAGTGACCCTTTGGGCCCAAGGCTGCTTCTCTAACCTTCAGGCCATGGCTACCTGGACATGGACATGGATTCAAGCAAGGGTTCTGACAAGAGTGTGGACTCAGGCATGGGTACCAAATCCGACAAGGAGTAGGGTATGGACATGGTGTTGGAGACTGACTCGTTGACCTCAGAATGAAACTGGAACTGCACCGGGCAGGCCATCTCCTGGGCCTCGGGCATGAATGGGACATGGGAAGTCACCTCATTGACCTCTGACTGGAACTGGGCTGGGTAGGTCATCTCCTGGGCCTTGGACATGAACAGGACAAGAGAGGTTGCCTCTTTGACCTCTAACAGGGGCATGACCTCTGTGATGTTAAAGGCCACCAGCATGGACATGATATTGGTGATGCTGGAGGCTGCCTTGATGATCTCCACCGGTAGCATGGCATTGGAGGTCGCCTCAATAAGCTCCAGCATGGGCACGGCATTGGTGATGCCAGAGGTCGTCTCTTTGATCTCTGGCAGGAGTGTGGCATCGGAGGTCATCTCTCTTATCTCTAATCAGAACTCCAGAGAGGTCTTGGCATGCATGGCATTGGAACTCATCTCACTGGCCTCCAGCAGCAGCATGACATTGGTGACCTCAAAGAGGTGACCTTCGGTGGAAGTGTGGCATCAGAGATCGCCGAGTTGACTTCCGAGCAGAGTTCCAGCATGGGTGTTAAATCAGTGGAGGCCAGTCAGTCGGTCTCAACCCCCCAACAAAAATCTTCTGTGGAATCCTCCAATAGGTACAGTGGGTATGCAAGCTTCAGGAGGACTCAGAACTGTTTTGGAGTCATGTAGACAGGGCTATGGGTGGCCTCCAGAAGCTTGGCCCACTACAGCTAGAGAGGGCACTGACTTGATACCCAGTATACCAGTACCAGCATCAGTAGAAGGCTGATACCAGCAAAAAATAAAAAATAAATAAATAAATAAATGGTGGATCTCAGATACTCTAAAGAAAGTTCGGAATAGGCTTCGGAAAGTAAATGCATATTTGGGAGTGGAAATCTCATCTCATTATCTCTAGCCACTTTATCCTGTTCTACAGGGTTGCAGGCAAGCTGGAGCCTATCCCAGCTGACT
>JAODVO010000018.1:11769896-11782805 GCA_025400055.1 Notarius lentiginosus
CAGAAAGGCCCTCGCCGGCCACGGGGCTCGAACCCGGACCTTCTTGCTGTGAGGCGACAGTGCTAACCACTACACCATTGTGCCACCACATTTGAGGATGTACGTTCAGAAATACTTAGAGGAAAATGATAGAAATATTTCCATATTCAATCATTTTGGGAATAACGTACTCTAAAAATGTGAATATGAGTCACTTTCTTGTACTGTATGTGAGAATCTTTTATTAAAATCTGATTATATTAAATTTTTATTCAAAACAGAAGTTTTGAAAGCCCTTCAAATTTGCTAAAACCTACGAGCTTCAGGGAACTTTGCCCCCCCCTTGTCCCCCCCACCAAGGTGCTGCCTTAGAACTGGCTGGGGGCCCCCAGACCTCTGGGTCACTTTCAGCTGAAATAAGAATTTGCTGTTGTCATGCCTGTTAACTACATGATTACAGAAAACAAACACACACACACACACACACACACACACACACACACACACACACACGCAAATAAGCTACTGTTATTAATGCTGATTCATTCATTCATTCACGGTGGCCTCAGCCAAGTCACACGACTGGAGCCCCAATCTTGTCGATCAGCCATGCAGTTGGCTAGCTCAGCAGTACTGGCTGCACCCATGTCCCTTTTCAGGGTGTCAATGAAGGTTGCTGGGGGACGGCCTCGACTTCTGCAGCCATGGAAAGGCTCCCACAGCACAAGCTCACCAGCAGGCAAATGTTGAACCTTCCATAGCATGTAACTTTACAATGCAAAGAAAAGGGTAAGGTGATGAGGTCGCCACTCCACACACCACCACTATCCAACTGAGTGTTGGGATTTTTTTTATCGGGGTAGTCTCCCCTAGATCTGCCACGATTCTTTGACCGTAGGGGCAGCGCTGAGACCCACTGCAGATGGTCTTCATCATGTGAGAGGCTAGATGATGCAGCCACTTGCTGGAATATTGGCCGTGTTTTGCACATCACATAATGCTGGATATGGGGAGACCAGATTGGGACACCAGATATATCAAGGCCACCTAGAAAGGTACTACTCCTCTGGAGATCCTTGCTAATAATATGCTGTTATTTCTCTCTCTCTCTCTCTCTCTCTCTCTCTCTCAGGCATCATGTTGTTCCTCCTCGCTGGAATTTTTCTCCTGCACATCTCGACAGTCATCCTCCTGCTCGCTGCCACCATTGAGAATGTGAGTAATGTTAAAACTATTGTACTGTATGTCAGCAAAAATGACAAAAATGTATTACTTCGGGCTGCATTCCTGCACATCATCTCATTATCACCACAAAACTTAAGGAGGAACGAAGTGGACAGTGGCTCTTAAACAATGCCCTTTTCTTCCCTGCTTATCTGAAGAAGACGATGATTTCTGTTGAGTTCTATAAACTTATTTGAGATGTTCTCAGCGCTAGCCATCATTTCCCCCTGGATTCATTATAGTGTGTGGTGAATGAGTACAGATGTGTGCAATTGGTAATCAGGTGACCGTGAATGTTGCCGAGAGCTGTAGTTCATGGCGGCCATGTTAATAAGCTTCGGTGCACTCTGGGAACCAGAGTGTGGAATGGGCTCTGGTGCTGACGTGACGTAAATGCTATAAGCACTTCCTACTTCACTGTTAACCACATCATTCTTTTCTCTTGCCTTGAATCCTCCTTTAACATCACTGGAACCTCCCTCTCCTGGCTGAAGTCTTACCATCAACATGAACAGCTGCATTTCCTCCTATGCTCCTCTCTCACAAGGTATCCCCAAGGGTTCAGTGCTTGGCCTTCTCCTGTTCATCCTCTACATGCTTCCCCTTGGTCATATCATATACCACCATGGATTCCATTTCCATTGCTATGCCAATGATGTCTAGCTTTACATTTTCACTAAATTCATCACCACTGCTACCCACTCCACTCTGACCAGGTGCATCACCAAAATCAAATCATGGATGCAAGCTAACTTTCTCAAACTCAACTGCGATAAAACAGGCATGCTCATCATTGGCCCCTAATCACTCAAAAAATTCTCATAACTTCAAAACTAAGCATCTTTCCGTTACTTTAATGAGTGGTTGAGTTGATGCCACTCTAGAATTCAATTTCCTTTCATTCACAATAGCTGCTGAAACTATTATTATAAACAAAGAAAAGTGTAAATTGTTATGTTAGCTAATGTGTAGATTTTCAGGTTACCTTCTTCATCTGTACATGACAGACTTTGGAACATTGCTATTTTATGCAGCTACAGTTGTGGTCAGAAGTTTACACTCATCATGGGCATGAATGTCATAGTAATTTGGGTCTGTTAATGATTTCCTTGAATTGTTCTTTTTCCAGGGTGGAATGATTGTACAGCATACAGCTTTAATGACTTCAAAAAACAAGGATTGGGTGCACAAGTCTGAATTTATTTTGGATTTTCTCTAATCCACACATGGTCAAACTTATACATACAAGCTCAAATACATACTACATTTGCTTAAGGTTCTATAATGTCTTTTAACTTGACAAGCCCAAGGCCTATTAACTTCTTGTTAGTGATCATGATTGACGACAACTGTTAGTTTATCTCTGCCAGCATGAAAAGGATTTGTTTGACAGTACTCTTTGGACTGACCAATACTCAGAACCATGGGAAAGTCCAAGGAACTCAGTGAAGATCTAAGAAGGAAAATTGTAGATTTACACAATTTGGGAAGGTCTCTTGGAGCCATTTCTAAACAACTGCAGATTCCAAGATCATCAGTTCAAACAATTGTACATAAGTACAAGTTATTCGGATGTGTCACCACTTTGGCAAGGTCTGGAAGAAGACCCAAATTGTCACCCTCAGATGAGAGAAAATTGGTTAGGATGTTCAGGAACAACCCAGGAAACACCAAGGCTCAAGCCTGCCATGAACTGGAAACTGCTAGAACACCAGTGTCACTGTCCACAGTGAAGCGAGTTCTACATCGCCATGGACTAAGAGGGTGCTGACCAAGAAAGAAGCCCTTGTTCCAAAATCGACACCTTCAAGCTCAACTGAAATTTGCAGCTGCCCACATGGACAAGCCAAATGCCTTCTGGAGAAAAGTTTTATGGTCAGACAAGACAAAGATAGAGCTATTTGGACACATTGACAAGAGGCATGTTTGGACAAGTACAGGTGAGGCTTTCAAACCCAAGAACACTACCGACTCAAGCATGGTGGTGGTAGCAGCATCATGCTCTGGGGCCATTTTGCTGCCAATGGTACTGGCGCATTGCACAAAGTGGATGGAATAACGAAGGACGACGACTACCTCCAAATTCTTCTTCACCTCAAATCAACAGCTAGATGGTTGAAACTTGGACACAATTGGGTGTTCCAACAGGACAGTGATCCCTACATCAAAACTGGTTTTGGAATGAATAAAGCAGGCTAAGATTAAGCTTCTGGAATGGCCTTCCCAAAGCCCCGACCTCAATCCTATTAAATTTGTGGACTACTCTTAAAAGCCACGTCTGTGCCAGGAAACCAACCGATTTAAATGAACTAGACCAATTTTGCCAAGAAGAGTGGTCAAATATCCAGCCAGAATTATGCCAGAAGCTTATTGATTGCTACCCAAAGTGTCTGGTCGAGGAGCAACTTGCTAAGGGACATTTAAATTATTAGTGGGAGTCTATGTATATATTTGAGCCTGTATGTACAAGTTTGACCCTGTGTGGATTAGAATTTATTTTGGATTTTCTCTAAACTTGTGCACTCAATTCTTGTTTTTTTAAGTCATTAAAAGGTGTACGCTGTACAATTATCCCACCCTGGAAAAAAGAACAGTTCAAGAAAAAAAATCAATCATTAACAGTCCAAAATTACCATGACATTCATGCCCATGATGAGGGAGTGCGTGTGTCTTGCACACAATACATGTGTATATGTATTTAACAGTTATTCCACGAAATGGTGTCGGATACGTGCCAATAGCCGGCGAGGCACACTGCATTACTGTGGAATTATCTGACAAAACCACACATACAAACTTGCAATTTAATCTTTGGATAGTACATCTCACTATAGTTTTATCACCCAGGTGTAAGCTCAAGGATATCATACTTGTTTTTGTTAAAAATATTTGCTGTACTGTGGTCTCTGTTCAGAATTGGTGACTGACAACCCAAAATTCTGGTCAATATTTATACCAGAAAAATTGCGCATACTCCGACTTCATCGACACACATGGTAAAATCACCTGCATGTAGTTCACACCCGTGTTGACCTGGTTGGAATAGAAGTGACAAACGGTTTTTCCAAATCACGTTTACATTACAAGTACTGTACACCGAGCATGCCTTTCAGCATGATGTACTGGGATTACATCAAAACGTCAGACACCACCAGGCTTCGTGCTCGAGTCAATATCTCGCAAAAGAATTTCTACACGAGAATTGCACATTACCTGCTTCTCCTATGCCTTCGTTTTCAGCAAACACAATTCTCAACCAGGCTCTGAACAGTGCTTACTGCACGTCCCGAATTATGGTCGAGGTCTGAATACCGATGTGCCCAATTTCACAAGTAAAACCCTCACTGCGTGCTTAACTTCAAATATTGCCCTGTAGAGCCTTAAAAGAGACCAACTGTCCTCCAGTGTTAATGCATTAAGAAATTAATCAGACTGTATTACGAGAATCACCACACTTGCCCTGCCTACCAGAGTGCAGCCATTTCGCCCCCAAGCGTCTTAACACCAGCTCTTAATTTTAACTGGGGGGGGGGGGAAAGAGTCCTCCATATCTTCTCTGCTCCCATCTTTCCCTTCCATGTTATCTCTTTGAAACTCATCTCCTCTGAGGCCAGGGCCTATCCCTTTCTCAAGAGCTGAGGAGTGTTGCTCTTCCGGGCAAGTACTGTACACAGAGCTAGCTGTTTACAGTGAGGATCATATTTCAGGGACAGTGCGTAAGAGGAAGCAGCTCATGCAGAATGGTGATGTTCACCTCCCATAATTCTGAAATAATTAAGGAGGAGCATTCATTCATTTAAAAAACACATTTGATCACAAATTTAAGACCCCCCCAAAAAAAAACGGGCTCTCACAGTTGAACATTTGCCTTAACACACTTTTTCAGAGGGTGACCGTAGAAATCCTGTTCTACTTCAGTCATGTGATCAGCTAGCCAGCTTGAACTAAATGGAAAAATTAAAATTCGAGCCAGGGACTTTCATTAGCTGTGCTCCACTTTGTGTTACCTGCACATGCTAACAAAGCAAACAACCATTTTCAGAAACAAAAGTCGCACAATCCACACCCTTTCCCATTCAGTTAATTGGCTTTCTACCTGTACAGTTTGAGATCCTGAACATTGATGCACAACAGGAAGACAGCATTTACTTTAAAGGTCATAGGCAAGGGTCGGAGGTGAAACAGAATATCAACTTTATTGCTTAGAAGAACGACCCAAAAAGCGAATTCAATCTTTCTGGTGTCTAATTTGCACCCTAAAATTGAAGAAAAAAAAAAAAAAGTTAAAATATACTGTTTTGCCCAATTTCTGAAGGTTTGCTTACATCTTGCTTATGCGCACTTTCACCGCCAGGGGACCGTCGTCGTGATGTAATTCAAGGCAAACAGACTGGGAGCAGTTCTGTGTTTTACTTGTGAACCGAGCACACTTTGGTCGTGAGAGGTCGTGTAAAATGTCTGGTGGCGATTTTGAAGTCGGAACTCTCCAAATTGAATATCGAGAGGTGAAACCATACATGTATGAACCTATGGCCGTTGCGAAGCAATCAGTGAATGTGGCTCACTGGTTTGACCGTGCGGCCTCGGAATCAGACAGCGACTCTGCCAATTCTGGTCATGGTGACCCCGGACCTCAACAAGACTCGCGCCCAAACGATTTATCCTGGTAGTTATGATCAATTCCTACTTTCGTCGCAATATTAAATTAGAGCCCTTTTGAAGAATAATTAAAGGGATATAGGTAACGATTACTAGACAGTGCGCCCGTAGGCCACATTAGCCTACCATCCACAGCATTCTACTATTTATAGCCGACTCTAAGCGAGGAAATATCCCCTTGTCTCATTTCCACAATGTTTGTACAGGATCCCTCAGGATTCTTGACTTGTCAATTACAAGCAAAAGGTAAAAACGTTTACCTCCAATCTTCTTTTTGCTTGAGGGTTGCTGCCGTTTCTTTGTCTGAGTTTGTTTCACGCGCACAATCCACTCTCTCCGCCTCGCCTCCTCTTCCAGAAAAAGCCAGCTCTCTCGCTCGGCCTCTTCTTTTTCGGAAAAAGCCAATCCTCTCACTCCACCTCTTTCAGAAAAAGGTAAAAACTTCTTCCTGCACCGGTCCCATTGTTACAGTTCACTGCACAACACGGCATGGTTTTTCTTTGGAAATTCTTGAACGCACGTCTGCATTCAAGCCGAACGGCAACGCAAGTAAACAGAAGTGGACTCAACCTCAAGTGGTTTGTCTTGAATGACGCCACGCACCGAGTGGTCACGAAAATCACCGATCAGAAAGTCACCGTGATCCACGCTAACTTATTTTAATTACTAAATACTTCTTGGGGCCAGAAGAAAATTACAGGTTTTTTTTTTTACGTATAAAGTTTCAAACGTGTACAAATTGAAAACTGTTACCTATGATCTTTAATACAGGCTTGTAGTACTTGAGTTTGACTCGAGCCCTGATTTTAAAGGACTCGTGACTTGATTTGGAGTTGTCCATTAACTGCATTCGGACTCGTAAATCGGAGACGAGGACTCGGATTTTTTTCTTTATTTTTTGTAACATGCCATAATAAACTGGCATAAGATACATTACATTTTTGTACCAATTTCATGCAAGTGTCACACCTGAGCACCTTGGCGCGTGCGTGCAGACAGACAGACACTCGGGCGCTCTGGACAGCGCACACGCCATAAATGACTCTCACCTGCACAGGATTAAGGCGCAATCAACACACCCATATAAAAAACTGAACACACTTTGCGAAGTATTGAGTTGCGTTGCTGATACATTACCGAACCTTATTTCCTTGTCTGGTTTCCTAATTTCCCGTTTCTCGTCTTCAATTCTGCCAAGTCTATGATAGCTTGTTTGTGCCTCGCTTGACCTATTACCTGTTTCACCATTTTACAATTTTGCCTGCTGTTCTGGATTGTTCACGTGTCTCCACTTGTATCAATAAAAACACCTCCTGCACTTACATCCGCCTCCCAACCATCCCCGACAGAATACCTCACACTCCCTGACAAAGAGAACGCACATTCACCTGCTCATACGTCATGTTCAGGAACAAACTAATGTTAAATGGTGCAAAACCAGCTGCCATCAAAATGGTGCGGAAGGAGTCTTGCTCTCAGACTTGAACAATAGGGACTTGAGACTTGTGGTCAAGGTCACGAAGCCTCGAGTCTGAGTCAACACATAGTGGTGTTAAAGCACCAGAGAAAAAACTGAGCTGAAATCAAATTGAGGCAGTGGTTTCGTTTAGTCAAGTGTGGCTGAACTCGCCACCTTAAAAATAGGAAATCTTTACACGCTTCATGTACAATCCATTAATTTAACTTGTTTGTAGAATAGTCAGAAATGTAGTGAAGATAAAGTATTTGAGCCTTGCAGCCAACTTTTTCATCCCAAACACAATTTGCAAAATTAAAATCCATTCTGGCATCCTGATTTTTTTTTTTTTAAGATATCCTAAACGCTCCCACACTGCCTATTTAAGGGGTTGTAGTGAAAGCTGAGGTGCTGCATCCCTCGATCCCTACTTTTCTACACCAGGAGATAGGTTGTCAGAAACTGCTAAATCCAAAAAGAGAACGTACAATAAATAAAAGCAGGAAACAAACAAGGATGAACTTCCAGGGAGGGATGACCGCGTGGGTACAGTCATTATCCTCTCCTGATAAAAAGTTTCTGATCCAGCACATGTTTTTGCCCTCAACAAAAAGTCAACAAGCTGTCGGGCAGCATTTCGGCTCTAAGCTGTAGCAGAGCTGTTCTCGCATAGATCTTCAGGCATGGTTATTACATTTAATTTTTTTTCTCAAACTGAAGTGACTACGTGTTCTGCTAACAGCAGAGTTATTTGACCGTTTTATGTTCCTCATATCCGACAGCGTTTCCATATGCTTGTGTGTTCCTTAATCTGTCATCCACAGAAGACATTAAATCCTAAGAGTAAAAATAATTCTCTCGACAGCCAAGTTCCCTCGACCAATTTGTGCCCCATCAGCCTTTTAGACTCTTACAATAAAGCATGCAAAGGTGATCGGGCTCCAAAGGAGGTGCCTTGGCTACAGATCAATCTGGATTAAAAGCCAAAGAACGCTCACTATTTGATGTTGCGTCTTTTGAATATATTGCTCTGAAGGTTGTTTCTTCCCTCCATTGCTGCTGCTGTTAGTTTATGGTCCTCTCAAAGCTGCTGCTCGCTTCCTGTCAGAATTTAATGAACTCCTCACAGTGATCTCATCTCTGCCCTGCCGTAATTGTGCTTGGTGACTTTAATATCCACGTTGGCACGAACTGCTCTTACACAACCGAGTTTACCTCAATATTAGAACGCTTCGACTGGATACATCATGTTGACTTTCCAAAATCACACTCATTAATCGCTCTACTCTACTGGTTTGAAATATCTCCGTCTGTGGTTCAGTTTCTGGTATAGCCAAACATGAGCTTATTGAATGCAGCCTTCACATTGCTGCTGCTCCTCCCAGAGAGAAAATCTGTCTTCTTCCATCATATTAGGTCTGACAACTCCAATCTGTTTGCTGCTTCTCTTCCGTCCTCATCTTTGTCCGACTTGCATATACTCTCCTCCCCTGATGGTATGTTCTCCCTTTAGAATGACACCATCTCTGAACAACTCAATGATCTTGTTGCGTTAAAGAATCTGCTTGTCCCAGCCTCCTGCTCCTTGGTTCACCCCTGAGCTCAGAGTAATGATGGCCACTAGTCGGCGTCTTGAGTGCCTTTACAAGAAAACTGGCCTTACTGTCCACTTTCTCACACAGCATATTCACAAGTATACAGTAGAGATGCCCTAAAATGTCGATATAGAATTTGCCTGATATAAAATTTCAGCTGCTCAACTGTTCAGGGTCTCCTTTATTGCATTTTGCGTTTCATAACGTTGCACCAAAATGTTTTCAATGGGAGATGGGTCTGGACTGCAGACAGGCCAGTTTAGCAACTTACTCTTACTCCATAGGTTACTTAAGCACCATAGCCATAGTTGTAATATGTGCAGAATGTGGTTTGGTATTGTCTTGCTGAAATAAGCAAGGGCTTCCCTGAAAGAGAGGGAAGTTATCTGGATGACAATGTTACTCCATAACCCGTGTATATCATTCAGCATTAATAGTGCCTTCTCAGATGTGCAAGCTCTGTATGCCATGTGCACTTATGCACCCATACCAACTGTGCTTTGATAAGCCAGACGGTCCCTCTCCTTCAGTCCGGAGTATCCCGTGTCCAAGATTTCTAAAAGCAATTTCAAAATTTGATTCATCAGACCGCAGGACACTTTTCCCCACTTTGTCGCAGTCCATCATGAATCAGTTCATTCCTCGAGGTGGCGGCAGCATTTCTGGATATTGTTTTTATATGGTTATAACCTCATTTGCTACTGCACCCACAAATGAGTCTTCACAAACGGTTTTCGGAAGTGTTCCGGAGCCCATGCAGCAAGTGCTGCTACTTAACTGTATCCATTTTTAAATGCAGTGTTGGATGAGGGCCTGAAAAGTCACAGGCATCCAATGTTGGTTTTCAGCCTTGTCCCTTGCGTACAATTTCCCTGGATTCTCTAAATCTTTTAATGACACGTTCCGTAGAAAATGTGATCCCCAAATTCTTGCCAGTTTTACATTGAACAAGTTTATTCTTAAATGGTTGGACTATTTGCTCATGTAGTCCTTCACAGAATTGTGAACCCCTCCTCACCTTTACATCAGAGAGACTCAGCCTGTCTGGGATGCTCTTTTCATACCCAATCATTTTACTGACCTGCTGCCAGTGAACCCAGTTTGTGTATTTATTTATGAAATAAACATGACAACTTTTTCAGTCTTTTGTTGCCCCACTCCAAATTTTTTTAAATCTGTTGGCACCAAATTCAAAGTTAACATAGTAATAATAAACTTCAACTTATGCAGTGCCTCTCTCACACCCAAGGTCACTTTACAATTTCACAAAGTCCACCAAAAGTGGATCAGGATGCAATTCCAATAGTATTGTTACCCAGAGTCCCACCAAAAGGCACACGAAAGTATGTCCTACACCACCTGCACAGCCCACGATGCCATTGGGCAACATCGCTCGGAACACCACGCCATGGATCCACAAAGTGAGCACAGAAATGCCACTGCACAGAGCACCATTATGTCCCAAACCACCTGCACAGTCACTGCAACGCCACCAGGCAACATCACCCAGAACACCGCACCAAGCACAGAAGCACCGCACAACCCTGATATTAAAAGCACAATGAGTTCACTGCAGTCCATAGTGAGGAGCACAAGCATCCACAGCGGACCAAGGCCTGAAGAGAACCGATGCCCAAAACTAGGTCCAGAGCTACACCATAACTGGCAGACAAAAAAAAAAAAAAAACCTCAAACTATACAAAAACACTGCGTACTCTCAACTGGAAATAGAAACTATAATGCTAGTAGAGTTTTCTTTAGTTTTCCAACTAAAACTGTTTACAGGATGACCAAAAAAAAAAAAATAGGCGTTTCCATGTTGTCCTCAGTGAAATGATACAGGGCTCTGGAATACTACTGGAGTATAGAGAGCTAAACAGGTTACAACATGCATACATCATGTTCCACGGCTTAAAAAAAAAAAAAAAAAAAACCTAGAAAGAACTCTACGTCAATGGCGTCGATGGGGATGCCTCTGCCTGGTAGACTACACGCCTTACTGATTTGGGGATGGACATTTGATCTCACAGTAATCTTGACCTGTGACCTTTTAACCTCAAAATCTAAAAATCAGTTCATGTTCGTCCCCAAGTGCACAAATGGTGAAAAGTTTGGTGAAATTCCTTTCATTTGCCTTGGAGATATGGTGTTGACAAGGTTTTCAGACAGACATTTGACCTCACAGGGACCTTGACCTTAGACCTTTTGATCTCAAAATCTAATTACTTCATCTTTGTCCCAAAGTGCACAAATGGTGAAAGTCTGGTGAAATTCCTTTCATTAGTCTTTGAGATATGGTGTTCACAAAGTTTGGGGATGGACAGACGCACGCACGGACAGACGGACAACCCGAAAACGATGCCTCCTGCACCTTAAGGTGGCGGAGGCATATTTATTTAAAAAAAAAAAAAAAAAAAGTGCCATTTTCAATTTCAGCCCCGTTCTGTTTAGCGCGGACATTGTTCAAACTCACTCATTTCAGCAAGCATTTTCAACATTAATAACCACATTAGTGTAGAGAGCAGATGCACACAAGTACCAGACAGCTTCTGTACTCCATGCATGCAATCAACACAAAAGAAAAGGAAACAACAAAACTCATGCAGATGTAACCGTGTTAGCCAAGTGTCAGTTTATTTTTGGCTTGATTTTCATCACTCCTGCCCACATGATCCCTCCCTTTCCATTTTGCCCTGACACACCCATACACATACTTCCTCTTGGATGGTTTCATTAGCAGTCTCCCAGTGCTACGAGAGAACATGCACGCCAGCGAACTCCCTGATGAGCATCTCCTCTCCAGATCCACTCGTGCTAAACACCAAACATCAGAATCCGCTAATTTTACCGAAAGTCCATAATCTTTCAAACGAGGCATAACAAGTCAGATAAGTAAACAAATAGAGAAATTAACTATCCCAAGTGAAGGCTCCAATAAGCCCAGACAGTACTGGAGTTTTTGATTCGTTGGCTAGGTTAAGTGCATTACTATGGACCTGGGTTGTACAGGGTCACACTTTCATGGTTATGACCGATGGTGACCTCAATGCTAACTTTTTCAAAGGACTGATTTAAATCCATTTCTGTCTACTACCATCTACCCATGACTTTTTACCTGACCAAGTTCCTTATTTTAGTGTAGTGGTGGGTGATATGATCGCAGACGGAATAAAATTCCTCTACAATCTGTATTTGATTGCACGCATTATGATAAACCAGTTGTGCCAGACATGGTATCTTTTTTTTTTTTTTAAACTTTAAACCATACTTCAATCAATTCGCTTATCCAGCTTGTGCTCTCTCTTTGACAGGCACACAAACAAACCAATAGTAAAAGAATGGAATGTCCATAGCTCACGCTTCCTCCTTGATTTGCTTAGCAGCACAGTAGCATGGACTGATAAAATGGAGAAGCTGGTACCTCTATTTAAAAAAAAAAAAAAAGCCACAGCGGTTATGGACACTGTAAACAATGGTCATTTACAAAATATGCAAATACAAGAGACAGGCATTTCAACATTTGTTTAACCACCAAGAAAGCACCCTAAAGTGGGGGTGGAAATGGAGCACCAACTGTGAGCTGCTGCTCACTTACGTGCACCCCCGCTCTCGCTTATATCAGAATGCAAGCAATTGCAGGAATAGGACACTTATGAATCGAGCAGCTGTAATTTGTAGTTGCTGAGGAAAAAGAAAAAAAAAAAAAGTTACGAAAATTTTGTAAACCCACGCTATGCGTTTTGTAAATACATTCAGTTGGGAAACAGGAAGTGGATGTGCGACAGACCTGAAAACAGTATAAACGGTATTTCGGACAGATGGAGATACGAACGGACAGAAATAAGCCAGTATAACCAACCCCTCCTTCAGAGCAGGGGTATAATAAAAATGGGGTTTTAAGCAACTTAAAAAAAAAAAAAGGTTATCCTTGTTACAACTTTCACACCATTCCTCAGCTGTACACAAAATGCCAAGAGATGTGCAATTTAAACTCCC
>JAODVO010000018.1:12061081-12071192 GCA_025400055.1 Notarius lentiginosus
GCAGGTTAGGTTAACTGGTGACTCTAAATTGAGCGTAGGTGTGAATGGTTGTCCGTGTCTATGTGTCAGCCCTGTGACGACCTGGCGACTTTTCCAGGGTGTACCCCGCCTTCGTCCAGAGTCAGCTGGGATCAGCTCCAGCTTGCCTGCGACCTTGTAGAAGGATAAAGCGGCTAGAGATAATGAGAATGATTATATCTCCCCAAAAAGTAAGCCAACATTCAGAAACCAGGTGGGGAAAGAAATAACTACACCCTATAATTCAGTAACAATAACTGGAAATAAACTTGTGTATGTATGTGTGTCGGAGTTTGTCCATCTCTCATCATTTTCGAGAAATTTTGGCCCACTCTTCTTTACAACATTACTTTTTTTTTTTTTTTTTAATGGTGTGCTATTAGCAACTGTTGGGCTGAACAATTAGTTGTAGCTCCAGCAGCATTGCCTTTGTGGAACACATTATGATTCTTGTCCTGGTTACACTGAATTTAAGCCGAAACGGAATTTATCGCAAAATCTCTCAGCCACCAAGGAGTCAATTACACTGAGAACGTGCGCCAAAATGCTGCAACATTATAGGAATGCACAAACACGAGTTCCCTTCCAGTCATTTTAATACACTAATAAATTATGAGTGTATTTTTGGCTGGAGAGGAAATGTGTCTGATGCATCAGATGGCCACTGGGAACATTAGGATATAAAAAGGTAGATGTAGATGGAGGTAGAGAGAGGGGGGAAAAAAAAAGTTGACAGATATACCTTCACTGCTCTCCTGAAAGAGCCAACAGACAGTGTGGCAGGAGCAGAGGGCCCATCCCGCTCTCTAGTCTCGCCACTGGTCTGTATAGTCTGTCCCTCTTCAAGCAGGATACAAGATCCCTGGTATCTCCGTTCCACGTACAGTAGCCAACTGCGGCACACACAAATAGTCTGTATAGTCTCCATTACCCATCACACACACACAAAAAAAAAAAAAACACACAGTAACCCAGATATTGCCCATAATGACACTCAAAACAGCTCCAAGGACGTTTCCATAGGGACTAAACCACTCCTTCTGTTGTGGTCCCTTTAGTGAACACCCACCCCTGCTAGATGGCATCGTCAAGCCAGAGAGAATGGCAAGCTAGTTTACTAGTACAGCAAAAAAAAAAAAATTTTCCGGTCTTCTCCGTTTCACTCTTTTTTCCTCAGTCCTTTCAGTTCGATAAGCTTTTACGGCACGACTATATTTACTTCAGAGGATCAACAACGAGTGCCTGCAAACCATCACCTTTCAGCCAAAACGGTATCAGGAGGTGTGAGGGTTAAGTTAAGTAAAGCTCCAAGTTGAAGAATGACTGTTCTGCCACATTCATAATCCATCAAAGCACGACATGCTGCTGTGACACAGCAGGAAACCATCTCATCGATCTAGACAGAAGGATTTGTGTGAAAAAGTCTACATCAACGTTCTCTCCCTCCGTGCTTGGCTTGTGGCATGATCAATAATTAGAATCAAAACCAGTAAATCAAATTTCAAACAAACAAAGTCCACTAAGTGCTTGAATATAGTTGCTAGCTCCTATTCGATTTCCCACTGAACCACACAAACGCAGCCAATACAGCCAGCTCAACAAAAGCCCGTTTGAAAAAAGGATTAGACAAAAGACTCTTACACACACACACTGCCAAAGAGCTCCAGCAACCACAAAACACTATTACTAGCATTATAACTGCCACGAGTCCACTGCCTGTAACTGTATATGTATGTAGTTCATGATCGAGCTGTCAGGAAATCAATTTCTGGGCTCCTACGGAAGGCACTTAACCTTGAAATGCTCAGGTACAGTCCACACCGAAAGTATTGGAACAACACTTTGTTTTTGTTCTACAGTGAAGACATGCGGGTTTGAGATCAAACGATGAATACAGTGACCGATCGGAGCTGACAGATTAGAATTTCAGCTTTCACTTGCTAATATTTAGACCTAGACGTGGGAAACAATTTAAAACGTGACACCATTTTTCATGTGACCAAAAATATTCGAACACAGGACTGTCAGGTTTTCTTTGTTGCCCAGGTGTGTCCTGTTAGATTAATTGTTTAAACAATTAATAGCTCTGAATGTCTATTCTTGGATTTGAGCCCTGGGCTTCACCTGTGAACGCTGCATTTGTTGTTCAAAAGAATAAAACAACATAAAAGTCCACAGAGCTGTCTATGGGAGAAAAGCAAGCCATTGTGAAGCTGATAAAAGAGGCGAAAAAAAAAAAAATCGATCAATTGCACAAGCACTGGGCACAGCCAATACACTCTGGAATGTCCTGAAAAAGAACGAAACCAGCGGTATGTTAACAACCAGACACGGAACAGATCGGCCAAGGAAAACAGCAGCAGTTGACAGAAACGCTATGAGAGCTGTGAAGAAAACCCCCCAAAGCAACAGTCGGTCACATCACCCACAACCTTCAGAGGGCAGGGGTGAAGGTATCACGAGCCAAAGTTCTAAGACGACTTTGAGAGCAGAAATATAAATGGGCAATACCACAAGCTACAAACCACTCATCAGTAGGCCATAAGTTGTAAATATTAGGAAATGAAAGCTAAACAAGATCAACTGTGAGCTACTGTTCACTTGCGTTCCCCCCGATCTCGCTTATATCAGAATGCAAGCGATTGACGGAATAGGACACTTATTATGAATGTTGACTTCAACAAATAATTAACCCTGAAACAAGTAAGTAAAGCACAGTGCTCTCTAAACAGGCTGGAGAAGAATGACAGACATGAAAACTGTGTATATATTAAAAAAAAAAAAACCTAGCTGAAACTCCGTTACAAATATCAAGCAGCTGTGATTTGTAGTTGCTGAGAAAAGTGTTACGAAAATGCTGTAAATCCACGTTATATGTTTCGTAAATACATTCAGTCGGGAAACAGGAAGTCGATGTGTGACAGACCTGAAAATGGTATGCATGGAATAGAACCCCAAGCTGAAGTTTGGTACCAAGTGGCTATGATTTGTGGTTGCTGAGAAAAAGGGTGTTTTGAACAAACGGAAATATGTACGGACAGGGGTAAACCTGTATAATCCCCCCCTCGGAGTAGGGGTATAATAACGGGAAGCTCAATGGTTAGAGAAGCAGCTTTGGAACCAAAAGGTTGCTGGGTTCCTGGACCAGTAAGAATGGCTGAAGTGCCCTTGAGCAAGGCTGCTCTGGGTATATTGCACGTTGCTCTGGATAAAAGCATCTGCTAAATGCCTGTAATGTAACGCAAATATTTGAAAGTCTGATCCATCGTTTCATATTCATCTATTGATCTCAAACCCAAATGTCTTTGGCGTATAGCAAAAACAAAAATAATTGGCCTTGCTGCTCCTATACTTTTGGAAGGGACCGTTCTCGATTTGCAATTGCTCTTGGTACTTCTCACCATGCCAAGCCCACACTAGCATCATGTTGGGCTCAGGCAGAAACCAGATGAGGAAAACAGAAAACGGACACCCATTGGAACCATTTCATAAGCTCTTAGTGTGGTTGAATGCTAGCTCGTCTACAGACGATCATCATGCATAAGGCACACCTTCATCTAATAAACAAACTGAACTACTGAGACACACACAAACGCACTCTGCCCACAAGACTATGCGTTAGCCGTAGCCCTACGTTAAATTAATACGCATGTACTGAGCAGCAACCAGAAGCTAAACGACAGAGGTTGAAAATGGAGATTTACTACACACCAGCAGCCTGCTCGCAGTGCATCTGCAATGGGTGATTTACAGAACTGTGAGTGAATTATAAAGGGAGATTTCTCAAAGTCATACTGCAGCTATATTTAGGTTGAAGCCCCCTTTCGGTCCTCAATCCTCATCATGATTACTTTTATTGTCTTATATTAACAAAAAGGTCCATTAAAAAACACCCTTACCATCCTCTCTGGGCCTGGATTGTGGCTTCTTGTGGAAATAAAAATTCCCCCACGTCCTCCACGTCCTCGCAGATCTCAATCCTTTTCCCACATGGTGCCAGACCCTCGTAGATGTGCAGCTGCATCATTAGGCATGGTCATTAGATTTTCATCATTGGTATACAGTCATTAGAGACCCATCATTAGGAAACAGTGGGGTACTATATACTTTGTTTTTCAGAAACATAAAAAATAACAGCTTCAGTCAATAAAAAAAACAAACAATGGGAAAAAAAAAAGCCAACACCACGTGCTAATTAATATGCCAACAAATCATCCAAGAAGCATCTGAATGCCCGATTTACTAGTTAATTTAACCTCGTCTTTAAGGAGACTTTTATTACCAGCTACACCATGCAACTCAGATTACGCTTAGCATTAAAGGTATCAAAAGGTTCAGTTTTAGGAAAAAAAAAAAAATCAACTGTGAGCTACTGCTCACTTACGTATACCCCTGCTCATATCAGAATGCAAACAATCGAAGGAAGAGGACACTTATTATGGATGTTGACCTCTACAAATAATTAACCCTGAAACAAGTAAGTAAAGAGCAGTGTCTCTCCACAGGGATTTCAAACAGCATCCTGGTAAACTGTCATTTTGGAATAGCATTTTGCTTCTTGAAATAGCATCAAAACCCACCCTATAGGTTTCGTAAATACATGAAGTCGGTAAACAGGAAGTTGATGTGACAGACCTGAAAATGGTACACACGGTATAGAACCCCAAGCTGAAGCTCAGGACCAAATATCAAGCAGTTGTGATTTGTAGTTGCTGAGAAAAGTGTTACGAAAATTTTGTAAATCCACGCTGTGTGTTTCATAAATACATTGTCAGTAAACAGGAAGTTGATGTGCGACAGATCTGGAAACGGTACACACGGTATAGAACCCCAAGCTGAAGCTCGGTACCCAAAAATCAAGCAGTTGTGATTTGTAGTTGATGAGAAAAGTGTTACGAAAATTTTGTAAATCCACGCTATGCGTTTCGTAAATACATCGTCAGTAAACAGGAAGTTGATGTGCGACAGACCTGAAAACGGTATACACCGTATAGAACCCCAAGCTGAAGCTCAGTACCAAATATCAAGCATTTGTGATTTGTAGTTGATGAGAAAAGTGTTACGAAAATTTTGTAAATCCATGCTATGCGTTTCGTAAATACATTGTCAGTAAACAGGAAGTTGATGTGCGACAGATCTGAAAACGGTATACACGGTATAGAGCCCCAAGCTGAAGCTTGGTACCAAAAATCTAGCAGTTGTGATTTGTAGTTGATGAGAAAAGTGTAATGAAAATTTCGTAAATACATTCGGTTGGTAAACAGGAAGTTGATGTGCGACAGACCTGAAAACGGTATAGAACACCAAGCTAAAGTTTGGGACCAGGTGGCTATGATTTGTGGTTGCTGGGGGGGGTGTTTCGGACGGATGGACAGAGGTAAACCAGTGTATACCTCTCCCTCCTTCGGAACAGGGGTATTTAAAAAAATAAAATAATAATAATAATAATAATAATAAATGTATGGCAATTATACTATATAGATACACGCACATTTAAATAAAGCTCATATGTGAATCTCTCAGTTCAGCGTTTTTGCAGATATTGTACCTGGAGGAAGAATCTGCATTTAGCCCCATAAATGGCTGTATAATAGTTAACTGTTGCTCGAAGGCAAAAAAAACGTACGTCACTAAGATGTCTAATACTGTTGCATGACACAGGACGGCGATGAATAACCAGTTATGAAACAGGGATTAAATCCGTGATAATACAAGGCTTCGCAGCGATTAAGCCATTTGATAGAGCCCTCTCTATCAGATGGCTTAATCGCTGTAAAGGTTGTGAGCCTCTCCTTGAAATCCTCATTAAGCTAGAAGCGAATATGAAGTTGCAAGGCATGTCATTTCACTATGGGAGTTCACTACGAATAATAATACATTCCTATAACATACAATGAGAGGAGCGTGAGAGAAAGTGAAAGAACAAGAAGAAAAGAGTAAAACAAGAAGGAAAAATGGAGTCGGAACCCTTACCAGAGTGGGCCGTGGACTGACTTTCCCAAACCCTCCCATCTCCATCTGTGGAGCCAAGCAGGAGACATTCATCGAACTTGGAGACTCACTACTACATGACTTGTGATCAATAAGCACTACACTTGTTACAAATATCCTTACCACGGTAGTACTGGTCGAACTTTCCCCATTAGGAAAAGATTTACTCTCTGTGACAAGTGATGGCACTACATTGGATTTCAAATACTGATAGAACGGAGTATTGGCAGTCCTTACAGCACTGCTCAGAGTGGCTTCACAACGATTTCCCTCCAAATCCCCATCCTGAGTTTCACTGGTTTTCTGTTGTGGACCAAGGCTGGGAGGAGAGTCCTCATCCTTCGTTGGTTCCTTACTGAGGAAAGTTGTCCCTGTGAGCTGTTGGTCTAACAGCAAGCTCGGCTCTCCATCACCATCATCGTTATCATCATAGCGATCCCAAAGGGGCCTGAGAAAACGCTGAGGGTACTCTGGTTCATCTGGCCTGCCTTCCACATCTTCCTCTGTCTCGGAGCTGGTAAAGGTGGACGATTGCAACCTCTCACTGACCGACTGCAGGAGCGAAAGGATGGAGGAGGCTTGCTGTTCCACACTCCGCTGCTCCTCCTCTGTGGCTGGGGGCACATGCAGCACATCATCCCGTGAGGCGTCCTCTCTTCCACTGTCTTCCTCGTATATTGGGGAAAGGGAAAAGGGGTAGATCTTGACCCGACGTGTGCTCGGACTCAGCAAAGGCCCCGTGTCATTCACAAACACCGTATCAGTCTCCTCCTCCTCGCTGATTATGGCAAAGGTGCCAGGGAGGTCTAGGTGAGGTCTAGCTGAAACTGGAAAGGCTGCTAGCCTGACCGCGGCTCTGTCCATGCTCAGTCCTCTTGAGGAATCTGACTTTAGTGCATCATCTTCCTGGCTCTGGTCATTAACAACAGTCACTTTAACTGCTCGGAAACACTTCGAGTCATCGCTAGACTCAGCTGGTGTCTCGGAACTGAGCAGCCAGCGCTGTGGACCAGCAGAGACCTTCTCCTCCTCCCAGGTCTCACCATCTGGTCCAGGCTCAACTGCATATGGTAAAGGTACCACATCTGGGACTAAGCTTGGCTCCCCTGTGCCTGCACAGTTCGATGACCCTTGTGTATCTCCACTTTTTATATCCTGAGAAACCAACGTAGGCTCGTCCAAACTCTCACAACTGATCAGATGAGGTTCTATCATCTTGTCATGTGCATAGCTTTGGACCACTGACGGATTTGGCCCGTCCTCGTTTTCAGAGGACTCTTGTACTAGAAATATGTTATTTTCAGCAAGCTGTTCCAAATCTGGGTTATTTACACCGACTTGAGACAAGCTTTTTCTCATGCCCTCTACTTGGCTTGATTCCATAGCGTTAATGATTGTAGATACATCACCTGAGTTCATGTGCAATGCATGACCATGATTATTGCTTTCTAGATTGTCTTTGGCTGAATACTCAAGCCCTGGGTCATTCTTGTTCTGCGGAAAACAAACGCGCTCATCCAAAACACACTGTGCCTGTCCTCTGTGTAACTCGCATGAAGTTTCAGACGTGGCTGGCTGTCCAGACGTTATATTGCTATCACTAAAAACATACTGGTGTAATTGTTCATTGTTTGTCTTAGTTCTGGCAGGTCCTCCCTTCTCTTCAAGATTTACTCCAAGTAACAAAGCAGTACTGTGATGGAGAGAGTCCGGTTTATCATTTTGAGAGGCAGAATTCTTCTCCATGCTCAGCTTGGTAACATCATCCGGATAGCATCCACTCATCGTTTCCTCTCGGAGTTCCTGCATGCTGAATAGCCCACTGGTAGAGGTAATATCAGCGCTAATAGCCACACTGGTCCGGATATCTGTGTCTGAACCAGCAATGGACTCGTAGCCTGAGGAAGGGGTGGACCGACTCCCATCTGTCTGTATCCTGCTGCCCAAAGTTCCATCAGAGATGGTTGTCTGGGGATTCCCATCACCCTGAACAGGTAAATGTTCTCTCAGTGCCTGTCCCAGGCTGGTTTCTTCATCCTTTGGTCCCATAAAGATGAGATTCTCCATCCCCTCAATAATCTCATCTCTTGATCGAGTCTCAGTTTCTCGCTCAGAAACGTCAATCCTCTCGAGGGCAGCCAGAGCATTTGTGAGAATGCTGTCTACTAACTTTTTGGACTCTAGCTGTAGTGTCTCTCTATCTACATCCAGCTGCTCCGTCTCTTCATCGTCCAGGATGAACTCTGCCTGCCAGGCGGCGTGTCCTGAAATTTCTGCTACAGATGGCAACCCCGGGGCTCGGGTTTCCTTATGGTCCCATCCATCTAGGCCAGAACTAGACAGTTTGCTATCCTGCCAGGAATCAGGAGCAATTTCCAAACCAGTGGAGTTTGCGTGCAAGTTGGAGGCAGTGTTAATTTCAGGAAAATGCGTGTTCGAGTTTGAGGCAGTATCAGCGTTGGACGGCTGCATTTGGGAAGTACCTGGGGTTTCAGCTAAAAAGTCGAACATCAGATCCTCAGTATAAAGAGACTCTGAATGTAGACAAGTCTCAAGCTCCGATTCAGATTCGAACGGCTCGGACTTATGGATATGAGCTTCGCCAACGATAACCGCCTCTAAAATAGTAGACCTACAGGCACTATTCTCATTCGTATACATCTTACCAGTTGCCGTTGTATCAAAGTCTAAAGAATTTATATTGGCCTTGGTGTGTATCTGTAAGGCACTTGAGCTCAAAGCACTGTGCGTTCCTTCTGCCTCTGCTTTTCTGCAAGTGTTGGAGTTTACAGTGGAAGAACCCACTGAAGCATAATCAGAACAAACACCGTTTGAAGATAATGTTTTCGGGTTAGGCTGTCCTGAAAGGATCTCTGTGGGGGGAGTTACGACATGACTGCCTGTGTCTGCCTCGTTCTGCTCCGTTTCTTCTTCTTCTTCGGAGGCAGACAGACCCACATCAACCTTGCACTGCCCCTCCTCTCCCTCCGAGATTGGGGAGTAGACTTGCACTTCCTGGTTCCTCTTCATCTTCCTGATTTTCCTAAGGCCACGGTACGTCACATGTGTTACCACTGGGGGGCATGCCAGAGCACGACGCCGCTCCTGCTCTTCTTTCTCCTCGTTCTCTTCTTCCACAGCAGCAGACGGGTTCTCTATTGCTGTATTTCCATCCTCTTTGGCCAAAGCCTCTTCCTGCAGCCTGCAAACAAAGGGCAGAGACATCAGTTAGTACAATACAAGTCTGATCACATTCATTTTAAAGTGCAGTCATTTCGTTTTAGCAGCGGTCTGGTTTGAGCTTTCTCAGCTCTCTTCTACAAGATACTGAAGAAAGAGTGGACTGGTTTACTCTGAAATAAGTTGATATGGAAGTCATATTTAAGAATATTTAACAGTTATTCCACGAAATCGAGTTGTACATGAGCGGATAGCCGATGAGGCGTGCAGCGCCGAGTCCGCTATAAGCCACGTAGGACGAGATTGAGTGAAATAACTTATTATATCCATGTTCACTGGATTTTGAGAAAGAGCGTTTTTATTTTTTTGCAAATTCAATAAATCAAAAGACTTGATACAACACGTCTGACAAAATCGTTTCCATTTAGAATGTAAACAAACCATGAAACGACAGTCGCAATTTATGAAAAAGAATTTTGAAAATTAAAAAAAATATATATATGCTACATCTTACCATTAAATACTTTTATTCCATATTTTTTTTGCTTTTTCTCCCCCAGCATATAATATGAAGGGTACAGCTATCGTTCTGTCCGTCCGTCTGTAAACGTTTTAGTTTCCGGAGCATAAAAACTATTAGGAATTTTTTCACGAAACCTGACAGTTATGTTAAATGACTAGAAGAGGTGTGCCTTGACGTTTTGGGATTTCTGTGATTTTTATTATACATCTGTATTTCCATGGCAACCAATTCAACTTAGGAAAATTTGGAGTGGGGGTTTCACGTCATCTCCTGATGACTCGTTTGTATTTTTTTTTGGGGGGTGGGTTTGTTTGAGTTTTTATTTCGTCCTCGGTTGGTTCAGCAACACGCGCCGCCATTTTGTTTTGCTCTACTCACGGTATAGGAGCGGATAGCCTC
>JAODVO010000018.1:12389498-12401902 GCA_025400055.1 Notarius lentiginosus
TATGTATCAGAGCTTTTACATCCTGGTATTGAGTTCTTTATCAGCTGCTCTAATAGAAAATCAGTTGCCTACATTAGATAGGATCACATTCATGTTCTAACTCACAAATCCATAACTGTCAGATTTCTAACATTCCAAGTTGTGTGTCTTCATGAGCACATCATGTTTGTTATATGAAACGTTAAAAGCTGCCATTGTCATGTCTCCCTCCATCGGAGCTACAGAAACACCCAAAGGTTCGACTAAATTCAGAAAAATGCATATGAATATCACGTGAAGTGTAACGTTACCCCTTCATGATACACTTTGTTCGCACGCTTCAGCCTTAAATCCAAGCTGGCACTCATTTTCTCAAACACTCGTGTTTTCTGCAGCGTCTCTTCCGGGTTATCAGAACCACGTGATTCTTTTCTGTCACATGACTCGGTTTGTGACCGCGCGCTGCTCAGTCAGAGTCTGCGCAGCAACACAGCGGTGCGTTTACTGAGAACAAATCATATAAAATTAAAATAAACAAGCGGAGAACGAAGCTAAAGAGAGCCTCGCAAAATAAAATAGAAAAAGAAAAGGACAAAGAGAGATAGAAAACCTGACAAACTAGAAAGTCATGATAGGGAATTCTGCCTCTTTTCGCTGAGTCGGTTCATTTGACTCGGCACACCGACACGAACCGACTCTTTTGGATCCCAAACGGCTCATTGTATCTTTTCTGTACTGTACTGTACTGTACTGTACTGCTCATTGCTTATGGCCTTTTTTTTTCCCTGTCCAGTTTGCTATATTTTCTTTATGATTGTGATTTTTCTTCTTTGAGTAACTGAAATGATTACATTAAATCCTAATCTACATTTTAAATGAATAAAATAACATGACTTTGCACTGCATTGGTAAAGTCTATTTAAAATAATAATAATAATAATAAAACAGTGAGGCACTATAAATGTGCGTTGACAAATCCTGTGAACATCTTCGCATTAATGTTATTGTGTCGGTGCTTCATTAAGAAGATTCATTACCATTTATTCTAATGACTAATCACCTGCCTGAATACACTGACTAACACAAGCAGCAGGGTAGTGGATTTTCTGTTATTCACTCAGATAGTCATGCTAACGATCAGCTCAGATGAGAGGAGTGGAAGGATTTCTGTGGAACTCTTTTTTTTAATGAAATTAATCTGTAAGAGTAACCACATTGTCTGTCTGGTTGGACAAGACATCCAGTATGATTAAACCAATTTCTCTGCTGTAGCCTACTCGGGACAATAATAAGAGTTTGTAAGTTTTAAATAATATGGTAATATTGTTTTGGAGCAGTGCATGAAAATATGTCATGTGCTTTTCAGATCTTTGGTCAGAACAAGATCCAGATTATTTTATACGATAAAATTGTAATAAATTGATTAAACTCTTTGCCCTAAAATATAGAAGCCCGTTTCTGCCATCTGAAAAAAAAAATCACATAGGCTAGTATGTCGTGATAATAATAAGTCTCATATCTCATTATTGTGAGATAAGCAATTATTAATTATCTAACGAAATACTATTTAATCATTATGATCTTATAAGAAGTAATTATGACCTAGTCAGAGGTCATTAGTCACGATTAATAGGATTTCATTACAGTAATAATTGTGAGAATTATGAGATACTTTTTCTGCAGTAACATGCGAATTTCCAATACAGGGGATCAATAAACTATCTTATGAGGTCATAGATGAGATATTAAGTCGTTATTATGAGAAAGCTTCTCATTATTATATTATATTATATTATATTATAGTGGCGGAAAAGGCTTCGAGACTAAAGCTACCGGTTGCCCTGGCCGTCTCCTTAAGCTTAGCCACGCCCTTCGAAATGTAAAATTGATTGGCAGTTTCTACGGCAACTCCAGGAACGTGTCTACGTCATGAGGTCATCCGGGAACTTCGCGGTTTGATTGACAGTCGTCATGGTAACGTTCTTACTCGGCTTCCATTTTGTTCCTTACTTTTTCTTCCGTGAAACATTTGAGGACTGATTGCCGTTGTGGATATTAATCGACTCTGATATATCAATCCGTTTGGGATCTCGAGCGGAGGCCGGACTGCGTTTTATTCCGAGTGAAGCGGGGCAGTGGAGCTGGATTCGAGCGGCTGAAGCGGTTGGTCATGTCTGAGGTCCGCCGGGCCGGTCCGCTGCGCAGGTTTGGAACGCGCGCCATTTTGTAAAATTTACACAAAAAAGGAAGAAGTAGCTGGATGATGATGAGATCTCCCCCAAGAGACGCAGCCAGCTCGCCGTCGGTTGATATGTTATTTTCGGTAATTATGAGTTTGAAATCCGTGCGTCTTGTAGCATTATTACGCGACGCGCGTCACTGACAGCTTCTCGGCGAGGGTCAAAATGTAGCTGTGTTTCTCATCGGATAAGTTTGTGTTGACGGAGCGGCGCTGTTGATTTGGAAAAGGAGTTGACACAAAGTCAGTCAGACGACTCAGGGCTGAAGCTTCATCGAACTATTTAATATACAGGATTTGGTGAAGAGTATTTTAAACGTATAAGGATAAATTTTTTTCCTCTCCTCTACAGAGGGACACGTAGCAACAAGGTAAGTTGTGCTGCATGAGTGATGAGGAGCTAAAGGATGTTAGCAGGCTGTGGTAGCTCAGTCACTCACCTCACTCACTCACTGATTCCGATACACCGAGAACAAGCAGAGAGCTAATGGGTTTGTGCTACCGGGCGGATCAATAACTCTTCGATGTGTTTGTCAGGATTATTTCGAAATTATAATTTGGCGATATCGTATCGGTTTATATATCAGTGTCGTTGCTTTTTATTACTATTATTAATTAAATTTTCCTCACAGGCCAAGATTTTGGCAACATTCTTTAGCTTAGCTAGCGTTAGCAAGCACAAAACAGCCAGCTAATTATAAGATTTAGCAAGTACTTTGACTGACTGACTGACCTGACTCTTTTTTTTTTTTGTTTCATTGTGATGAAATAGAGTAATAATAATAATAATTAATATTATTCGAGACTCGTTTTGTGGAAGTTTGTCGCTTTTCTTTGCGTTAGCCTTTTGAGCGCGGCACTTTAGCAAGCTGGCTAAGTGTGTTAGCTAGCGCGGACTAGCTGAAGCGGGGGTTTTAGCCGGAGCTAGTCATGCTACCTGTGTGACAGCTTTTCCTGGGCACTCACGGTAGACTGACGCTCTCGTTTATTTCCAGACCCGAACCCGAACCAGGTCAGTAATCCTTTCGTGTCATTATTTGGTGACGATATTAATGCAGTAAAACAGCTTGGAAGACGCGAAAGTTAAAGGGAGTTTGGTGGTTGCAGGCTAGCGTTAACAACCTTGCCCATTCTGTGCTGTCCGGATCTCGGCGTATTTCTGAGCGCTGCTTTTTAAAAAAAAAAAAAATGTATATTTTATATATAAACAGACTATAGGGTAATTTAAATATCGATATGTCTGTGACTATCTTGTGCTTGTGTGTTAACTATTAATGAGTGGATGATGCGATGCTGGAGTAAACGTTGCTTTGGCTAACATCTGTGTGCAGCAGGTAGTCCATTTCAATTGTGCTTTGGTTCAGTTAAGATGGATGATGATGATAAATGGAGCTTAGAGTCTTTAGTTCTTAATGTTGTCCTTGTTGCGCTTCATGACCGCACTCCTGTGTTTTTGTTTACATCTGGATCAATGCATACATCAAACTCGAGGTCTGTAAATGACCAGTCGTTGTATTACTGATCCATCACTTCTTTCTTCCACATTTCAGAGCTGCTGATGCTCCTAGACCTGGCTTGTTTTTCATCCATAGGAAGTTTTGTCTGCTAATTTGCTCTCGACCTGTGAAAGTCCAGTGTAAAGACATTTCCAATCCTACAGGGTTAATATCTATTGCATAACGCTTATATGTGTTGCATAACCCACATCTTCCCTAACTAAGTCAGGTTTGTTGTGTAGAAAGTTGCACATGCAAACCGGCGTTCCTTAAAACGTTTCCAGTTCCACACATGCCCATCATCCGGCTACTTCTAAAATATTTCTGTCTTGATGCGTTAGCCTGGTTTAATAAATGGCCCTTTTCATATTCCTTGCAGATCCACACCAATGATCGTGCAAGTTGAAGAGAAATCCGAACATCGACCGTTGAAAGACCCTGCTGAGGCACCAGGGCTTTTCTCCCATAGATACAACTTCAAAGTTGGTTCAGGTAACCTGGATTTATGTCTCATTATTCATTTTTTTTTTTACTAAAGTAAGTCTTTAACAGGAAACGACGAGAGAGGCCTTTTGTATGTTGCTGTGAAAACGCCTTCTTGGAGGGAGTTAGAAGGAAATATTGTGATTTTTTTTTTTCTCCTCTCTCTCTCTCTCTCTTCTTCTGTTGTAGTGAGCTGTGGTTTGCAGATGGACTCCTCTGCCAGGATGATATGAGATTTGCCAGAGGACGATGCATACAGGTTAGCTCTTCTTCCTTTTGGTCCGTTTCACGGCGTCTTGGTCGCTAATACAGGGACGGGTTTGCGAGGAGCATCTGTGCATATTTGCCTCGCCTTTTGTTATTAGACGCTGAGAAGTATGCAGAAGAAAGATAGCTGGTGAAAGGACTCGATGACCACTCGGATTAAGTTAAGTTTGTGTCTGTAGAACGGGATCCGATCCACGTGTGATTGTGATCTGTGCAATCACAGCGGGATCCTCAGGGGTTTATATCGCATCTCGAGAAGAGGTTTCTTTTGTACGCCCAAAGCTGAGCATGTATTTGCCAGCCTTTTATTATAAGTGTGTGCTGGTGCTTGAGAGAGTTGTTAGGAACATGATGCCAGGTTTCTTGTGTTCAGATGAATCTGTGCCACTCAGTGCGCTGTGGAGGCATTCAGAGATGCAGCCCTAGCCATGCTGGACTTCCTGAGCGTTATTAAAAAAAAGAAAAATCTCCTGGAGACTATCCAGCTTATCAGACTAGAAATGTCTCTTAGATTAGTAAAAGAGCTGCGAGCGCTGCTTATTTGTGATCAGGGGGGGTCATTTCTACCAGAAGAGTAAATCAGCTTTGCATGAAGATCTCTATTTAGGGCAAACGCACTCCTCAACTATAAATGTTTAAAAATATAGGCCATGCTCCCTCCTGGCAGCTGCCGCACATTTTCTGCTCCTGTCTCCAGGGTCAGCTATCCCGAGTTCCTTTCTCGGAGAAACTGATTCCGGGTTCCTAACCCGTGAGCTTTTCTGTCAGCAAATACTGTGTTAAACTGTGCTGGGAAATGTGTCAAAGTGCAATGCAATTTCATGCCTGTTACCCGTTTTCCTATTGGTTCGTGCGCCGGCGCTTTGCCCTAGCAACAAAAGTGGGTTATTTGCATACGCTTTCCTGGTTGGCTCCCGCTCCTGCGCGCCAGCCAGTGGCACTCCGTCTTCCTGGTGGTAGGCTATGCTAATGAGGCACTGTTGCTGGGGGTTGAGAGGCGCCGGTTGCCAGTGTGCTTCTGGTGCATTGTGACTGCCTGGTGAGAGACGGTGATAAATGAGGACTTAATGATCTGCACAATTCCCTTTCACTGCAGACACGTTCAGTGTTTCAAAATGCCGCTCTAGACAACGTACGCCAGTGTGTGTGTGTGGCTATGTTAAATCGAGCAGGCGAAATCAGATTGTTCCAGACCGACAACAGGCGGTCGGTCGGTCGGTCGGTCGGTCGGTCGGTGAAGTTCTTGTTTTGTTTCATTGTTTGCTTTGCGTGGTTCCTTGCCGAATCCCTGTGCACTCAGCTGAAATGCAGGCAGATCATTCTGCGCTCGTCTTCTTATGAACAATGTACGGTTTCGGGGTGGGTGACATTGAGGTTTAATAAAGTGGTTCAACAGATGATCACCTCTGAATGCCAGGTGACTTACTGTTAACGTCCGTGTGTATGGCCACGCCGTCTCATTTGTCTGATACAGTGAGCGTCAATAATGTAATGCTGTAGGGATGGTTTGAGCTATGGGCGTGTGTGTTGGAGAGATGGGAAGCGTAGTTCTCGAACACCACTGGAAGTGTGTGTGTGTGTTCGTTCCAAGTATAGATCCTGTGGTACTGTTGTTGAGCTCTTCGGTTTGGAGAGTGATGGAGAACCAGCTGAGTCATACACACACACATTGCTCCAGTTGCGCTTGTTCTCTCCCTCTTGTTATACAATGGCACCTGGCAAAAGAGTGTCGGGCTGAGATTGTGCGACTTCTGTCGGAGAAGCTACTGCTTATGCCGTTCATAGAGACTGTACTGTCTGCCTCTAATATCCTGACCAAGGGGATACAAAATTATGCACACATTTTGAAGATTAACTTTATATGCTAAACATGTCAGTGTGCAATACTGTATCAGTCTTATGTAAGCAAGCATCCCGTGTTGTTTCTTGATCTTGCATTCAGACCAGGCGACATGTTTCTACAAACCTCGTCACATTAGCTCATTAGAGTATAGGAGAGTATCGAATCGATTAAAAAAAGGTCTAAAAATGATCCACAGAGGTCTTTTTTTTTTTTTTCCCTTCATTTCATTAATTTAAATAGAGCCTTTGTCGAATCACACAGGCTTAATTCTCACCAGTTGTTTCTAATGGAAATAGACATGCATTAAGTTACTCACTCAAGTTTTAAAAAATAATTTTTTTTATATATAATACACACATGCACATACTTTTCATGCTTTATGGTTCACGCTAGAAAAAAAAAAAAAGTTTCGCCAAACAGCACATCACCTTTTGTTTTCCAAACACGTGAGCTTTTATCAGTTTCAATAGTCGGGAATTTTGTCTCGTACGTTATTGTGTCTGCATCAATGAAGTGGATTGAGATGAAGTTTTAAATATTTTAATAAATTATAACTGGATTCATGATCTTGTTAATATGTGTTGAACTGAGCATGTAAGGGTTATTTTTATTTTATTAAATTTTTTTTTTGGCGGTTTTTTAAAATATAATACTGAACTCTGTTCTTCACAGGTTTTTTTGTTTTTATTTTTTTATGTCTCCGCCACCGTAAAGTGCAGGAGGTATTATGTTTTTGGCTTTTTTTTTTAATAATGCAGTGCCCTTGTTTTGGTTTGCGAATGTAAATGTATGCTGATACATATTGTGTATTGTAGATTGGCGAGTGTGAGATACTTTTGTCATTGCTCTAGGGTTGGATATCATTTGAAATGTAAAATTTATTTATTTAAAATTCTGGATCTTATAGATTCCCTGTTTTTATTCCAAGCTGGTATTTAAAAAAAAAAAAAAAAAGTTTAGATAACGGAACTTTTTTTTTTTTTTTGATCATTTACCATAGTCCGTCTTTCACATTGTTGTGATGTTAGCCATACGTTCTGACTCGTGTCTGAACAAATGGACACGCTGTTGCGTTGATGTGTGATGCAGATACCTACGTACATCCTTTCAAATATATATAACCTTTTGTTGGTAGTGATGAAGGATTATTGCAGAGCCCAAATTAAATTTTTTTTACAGGCTACCCATTACATGGCATCTTGCGTTCGGTTCTAATTTAGAACTTGGTTCCAGTTCCCAACCCTATAAGGCACCCAGTTAACGAATGTGATTTCAGGAAATGTCTGGAACGACTTTCAGACGTGATTGTGGTCCGTTTATGGGAAAATCCCAGAAGTGTGCAGTTGAGCGATCCGTTAACTCAGTCACACTTCATGCTTACCTCTGTGAAGTCCCATACGCAGATGACTGGGTACAAAACAGCCAAGAAATGTGGGCAGCAACTATTAATCTTAGAAGGCTCATATTTGGCTTGTAGGTATCTATTTACGTATGTATTTAGCCTTGTTGCCATCCCCAGCAGTAATGCATGAAGTTGGTGGACATGATTTTACATTCACATATAATGTATGTGCGCGTCCTTTTTTTTTTTTTAAATAAAATGTGCATTGATGAGTCCCAAAGTGGCATTAAACTTCAGGTCTTCAACAGCATTAAACTGGTTCATTTTTACAGAACTCTCTTTCCCACCTTGGTATATACTGGAAGTAGCAGTCACCGTAAGATATAATAATATTAATACAAGTGCTTCTAGGCTGCTGAACTATTAGTAGTTTAGCAGTTAATGTTAATTCAAAATCTAAACAAATTTAGATTAGGAAAAAAAAAGTTGATCAAGGAAATGCATTATTAATTACACAAAACATGGAGTCATATGCATGAATACATTTATTGAATCTTCCTCTTCTTTCCCAACTCCTTGATTAGTATTTTTGGTATCAAAGCTAATTGGCTATGAATGCATAAAAATATGCATCAGATCTGCTTTTGAGGGACTGAAGCAAATGCTGGGCGTATTCTTGTGACAAAAGCATGATCGCACGCTCCTGTTTTAGGTCTGTGCTTTTTTGGATGTGCTGTAACCTGATCTGTAGTTACGGAGCGAGACTCGTCTCGCAAGAGAACATGTGTGCCAAATGCCAGGAAGGTCTAATAACATGTTTAATTAATGTTGTGATGTAGCACGTCTTTGGTCTGTTTCAAGCGAGGAGTTATGAGAGACGGCAATATCTGCCCTCTAGCTACTCGTGGTTTTACCTCTAGAGGGCACTAACCAGGATTTATGTCTCTTGTTTGGGTAACCACGAACCTATAATATGTTGGTATGGTATCGTGATCTGGTGTATGGTTTGCCTGGTTTCACTGCTATGATGCAGGCCATGAAGGACTGGATTGATTTCTTGGCAGTCGAGAGGATTATGGGAGTAATACCCAGCACGTTTTGGATTGATGATTTTTATTCGTTTTAAATGCAGCTTCTGTCTTAGGATTCTATTTGTATTTAAGGCATGAGAGTCGGGATGTATATTAGTTAATCAATGGGGAAACGAACAGTTATACCAGTTGAGGCATTGTACGTTTCTGTGACTACTGGTCAGATCTGGAATGTAATACTGTTAGTACAATGATGATACGTATCGATGTGATTTTTCTTGACTCCATTATCCTGATTCTGTAATAACACGCACGTTACAGGAGGAGAGACCTCAGCATGCAAACCCTCGTCTGTCCGGCTTGCTCCCTCGTTTTCGTTCAATGCGGCAGATGTGCAGATGGCTGCGCAGACGCCCCATTCTCACCCGCCATTCAGTGACGGCCACCAGGCAAGCGCTGACGCGCCAGCCCCCGTGCTGCCCTACGGCTCACAGGCCCCGCAGCTCAACACCACCCAGGTACGCGAGGCCTTTACCACTCTGACGTACTCTCTCGCCCACTGTACATGATTCTACGATAATGTTTTTATGGTCAGCCTAATATGATACACTGCACTTAGGCCAGGTTTCTAATTCTGCGCACACACACACACACACCCGGTGATGTGGAATGACTCTGCTCTAATTCTACACACCCACAGTTAATCCGTTATACAGCCGAATGCCCCTTATCCATTTCTTAATTCTGGTGTTTTCTCCTTCCTGAATAGTAGGTAACGTTTTAATAATTTATATACGGTACAAGCTTCTAGCGTTATAAAAGCTAACTAAAAATCTAAACTCTCTTAAGTGTCAGGATTTTCAAAAGTTGTCACATTTTCAAACCACCCTTTAACTTTTTCTCCTCTCCTCCCCCCCTCTCTTCAGTACAACCTGTGATGAATGTATTTGTCTTTGTGCATATGTGTCTGATCAGGTGACTGCTGATGTGGTGATGTTACAAAGGCGGATCCCCCAGTGTTTTCGGGATCCGGCCACAGCCCCCTTAAGAAAGCTCTCCATTGAATTGATCAAAACTTACAAACACATCAATGAGGTGAGGGCACTCTCCAATGCTACTCGCCTGACTATGAAGGGCACATATATCAAAGCTTTATGCAGTGTGGCTTTGTTTATTTTTCAAAAAAAAAAAACCCGGCTGAATTGTAAAGATCTAGTTGCTGATGTCCTTATTTCCTGCCTTCAAGGTTTACTATGCAAAAAAGAAGCGGCGGCACCAACAGGGCCAAGGGGAAGACTCTAGTAATAAGAAGGAGAGGAAAATCTATAATGATGGTTATGACGACGACAACTTCGACTACATCGTTAAAAACGGCGAGAAATGGTTGGATCGCTATGAAATTGATTCATTAATAGGCAAAGGCTCCTTTGGACAGGTGGGTCTGATTTTATACAGATTTCTTCATAATCGAGGCGGGAAAGCAAATCTATCCGACACGGTGCTGGTTCGACGAATTTTGCATGGTCATAACCCGACTTTGGTATTTGTCTCCCCCTGCCGGCAGGTTGTGAAGGCCTATGACCGCTTGGAGCAGGAGTGGGTTGCCATTAAGATCATAAAGAATAAAAAGGCTTTCCTGAACCAAGCACAGATCGAAGTACGGCTCCTGGAGCTCATGAACAAGCATGATACAGAGATGAAGTACTACATAGGTAATGAATGGCATTATTATTATAGTTGTCATTTCAACCATGCTGAGAATAATGCAGTCTGATAAACTATTAGACAACAACCTTTGACTGTTTTATTGTAGGCCAAAGCATACCAGCTTGGCGAATACCAGCCTTTTAGTGGCTGATGGTGCCATCTAGTGTTTGCAGTGAAGATTTGTGCTGGCGCCCAAAAACGCTTGGTCACAAACTAATATAAATAAATTATTTTTATGAACCGTTTGTTGTTGGACATATCCAGAAGTCTGGATTTTCTGTGTAATATGTGTATGCTCACGATACTGACGTTCTCATCTCTCCGTCGTTCCATATTCTTAGTTCACCTAAAGCGGCACTTCATGTTTCGGAACCACCTCTGTCTGGTGTTCGAGATGCTGTCCTACAACCTGTATGACCTGCTTCGTAACACAAATTTCCGCGGTGTATCGCTGAACCTGACGCGGAAGTTTGCACAGCAGCTGTGCACGGCACTGCTCTTCTTGGCCACGCCTGAGCTCAGCATCATCCACTGTGACCTCAAGCCTGAGAACATCCTGCTCTGCAACCCCAAGCGATCAGCGATCAAGATCGTTGACTTTGGCAGCTCTTGCCAACTAGGACAACGGGTGCGTGGACAGCGTCCGACGGGCACTGGTTATTTCATTTAGTCCCTGTATATTTAATTCGTTCCTGCGTTCACCGCTTTGCGTTTGTCTAGTGCTGACATGCTTAATAGTGATCGGAATTAGAGGTAAACTTGAATGGACGAGGGCAGACTTGGGGGAGGGGGGGGTGTAAGAGTGGTTAAAATAATATAATATTTACTTTTTATTCTGACTCAAGATAATGGTGAATTTCTTTCATCTCCTCCAACCTCAGATATATCAGTATATTCAGAGCCGCTTCTACCGCTCCCCTGAGGTGTTGCTGGGCATGCCGTATGACCTGGCTATAGACATGTGGTCACTGGGCTGCATTCTGGTGGAGATGCACACCGGAGAGCCTCTGTTCAGCGGAGCCAATGAGGTATACTTCATTAGAATGTGCATGTTCTCTGTCGATACTGCGTAAGGGATTGAAACTGTCCTAATATGTTAACATTGCTGGTTTTTTTTTTTTTTATTCTTCTTCTTTTGTGTGGCTTTCATGTAGTTAAGTCACATAGTAGTGCAGTGAAGTTACCGTCTCGTCATCTTAGCAAATTTTTCAGGTTTCTTTTAAAACTCCAATCACTGTGTACTGTGGATATAGTTTAGAACACGACAGTAGTTATGAGGCGTTTCCTTTTACTGAGGAGAAGAACAGGGAAAAACCCAATTACTTGAAAATCACCTAACACAAGTCAGTGGGTAGTTGTTTGAAACTACAAGAGCAGCACATTTTCATTAAAAGACCGATGAGGCGCCAGACACGGGAGAACGTCTCCCTGAAGCTGTGCTTATGCGGATTTAGTCAACGAATCAAAACTCGGAAGTGTTCTGTAAAGAAACTTGATTTGGGTAACCGCTTACTGAAACTCCCAACGACTGAACGTAGACTTCTGTTATAAGCGAGTGTTGAGTATGTATGTGTTCTTGCGTCAGCATGGGGGAAATGATTGTTCATAGTAAACACACGCCACAGATGAAGTAGGCGTTTGGTGTTCTGGGCATTAAAGTGCATATCACGGGTAAATTCAGGAGCAAGACCAATGTAATTCTCCTATTTTATATTCAACTTTGGTCAGATATCTGTAATATTCTGCGTTCTCTGCAATTTTTTTTTTTTTTACCTTGCGCGATACCAGAAAAATTAGGTTGAAATCAAGCCATTTGATTTGAATTGGTCCGCCTCTGAAAAAAACTCTGCGTTTGGATTTCCTGGGAAACATTGATTTTCGTGACGTCGCTTGCGGGACGCCTCCTTCTGAATCCTACGTCAGCGCTGGTTTGTTTATGAGGTGGTTTTCTGCAAATTTCTTCAACGTTATCGCGTAATTATTAAAATGGTTAACAGATGTATCGTAGGAGGGTGTA
>JAODVO010000018.1:13287432-13298195 GCA_025400055.1 Notarius lentiginosus
CTTGCTGTGAGGCAACAGTGCTAACTACTACACCACCGTGCCACCCCCCTAAAAAAAAAAACATTCTATAGGTAAACAGGTTAACTGGTAATTGGAAAGCCTTAGTCATTCACAAGCAAGGATGGGGTAAAACTGTGTAGGCAAATAGTTTAAGAATAGTTCCAACAGTTTAATAACTGTTCTTGGTGAACATGGTTCGCCGCTGCTTCTGCCATGCAAAGAGAAAGCCATATAGCAACAACATCCAGAAATACTGCTGAATTCTCTTGTTCCAAGCCACATTTGAACCTTAACAAGTCTACACTTCAAATCGTTTTTGGAAATCATCGACGTTGTGTCCTGCATGTGAAAGAGAAAAAGGGCCATCCAGGTTTTTACCAGCACAGAGTTCAAAAGCCGACACCTATGATGGTCTGGGGGTGTATCACAACAATGTGGCTTCGTAGTAAAAGAGTGCAGGTACTAAACTGGCCTGCCTGCCTCCCATTGAAAATGTGTGGCACATTATGAAGCAAAAAATACAAAAATGGAGACCACAGACTGTTGAGCAACTAAAGTCATATATCAAGTCAGTATTGGAAAGAATTTCACATTCAAACCTCCAACAATTAGTGCCCTCAATTCCCAAACCTTTAATGAGTGCTACTAAAAGAAAAGGTGATGCAACACATGCCCCTGTCCCAATGGTTTTGGAACATGTTACAGGCATCAATTTCAGAATGAGTGTATATTTATAAAAAATGATAACATTTCAGTTTGAACATTAAATATCTTGTCTATGTATTGTATTCAACTGAATATACAGTACTAGTCAAAAGGTTGGACACACCTAATTCACAGGTTTTTTCCTTATTTTTTTCATTAAAATACAGGAACAGTAGGACAAAATAACACCTGAAATGCTTCATCACTTGATGTATTCAATCCCTAAATGTATTTTAAGTGTTGTGAGCAGGAAAAGAAATGTTACAAAGTGGTAAATGCTTTACAAACCCAAACTTTTTTAAAAATGTGTTGCAAGAATCAAAGTTGAAATGTTTATTTTGGGGGGGGAGCCCAATAAAATTCATGAGGTAAAACATAAAATAATGTGCTGTTGTATTGTTTTGAATGGAATACAGGTCAAAGATTTTTAAATAATAATCATTTTCCCTTTTAATTTCAATTTCAACATACTGTCTCAACTTTTTTTTCTGATTTGGGGTTGTCGATTGTTAAACAGGCCACAAGCAGTTAGATTAATTTGTACACATCTTTAAATAAGTTGCTTAAGATATAAAGGTTGTTGTAAGATTCCAAATTGTACTTTCCAACCTTTAAATGCCAACTGAAATGCCACTGGTTCTAATTTGTTAATAAAGTTTAAAGGTTATCATTGAGGAATTGCTCAATAATCAACAAATGGATTTTCAGTTTTTGGGTTTTCATCTCTGTTATTTAGAGATTTTCTTTTAATAATTTATAGACATTGTCACAAACCTGTAAAAGTCCCATTTTTTTTGTTCAATATCCTGCACAAAATTAGAGCCTATTAAATCGTGTTTTGTTTCTCACCAAAGCTCTTAAGGGAAATGGACATCGTCTTTGCTTTAATCCACTACTACCAAACATAAATCTTAAAAACCAAAACCTTTCAGAGATATTTAATGACACACTTTTCTACACATTTTACCTCCGGATGGCAGGCTATTGCAGGTGGCACCGTTCTGGCATGACACCCCCAGGCAGGGGTTAGGATAGAGCACGCAGCCCATCTTCACCTCACGGATGGTTGTCAACTCCCCATGGCGGTTCCTCTTACTCTGTAGTGGCAGCTCATTGCCATTCAGTGTTACAGCACTCAGGCAGCCCTGGAAACCATTATATGACTGAGAGTGCCTGTGTCCACCTCTCTGTAGCACCTGGGCCCCAAAAAACAGTGAACCATTGGTGCCAGGTGGCCAGAGATGAATAGGAACCTGGGCAGCATGCCAGCGCTCCACATAGCTGTCATCCAGCAAGAGCAGCGTGTAGTTGTAAGTCAGTTCCAGGGCCACAGTATGCCATGCACCATCATTTATGAGATGCCCAGAGATGCCCAGCACATCCAGGCTGTTGGTACAATCCAACTGGAACCAAAGGCGCCCTTCCTCAATCTGAATTCATGGTATGACGGAGCATAAGTGACACAGAATAGCTGAGTATGCACTGCAGAATGCACATTTGAAGAACTAATCCAGGGGTTAGTATGACAAATCAAAAGAATAGCTGATCCTAAATTTACTTCCAATGCAATATTGATTTGTCCAGATGTTTTCAAAAAGAATCTGACTTTGTCCAAATTGTGCTAAACATAATTGGTTGGACATTTGTGGTCAATAATTTCCAAAAAATGTTTAAAATAATTTTGGTGGCTTACATTTTTGTGTAAAATACAGAGAGATAGAATGTGCACTTGTGCGTACATGTATGAAAACATATTCCAGTGGGGTCCTATGTATAGTATCTAGTCACGTCTGGTCAAAAAAAGACCTCCTGAAACTATGAAGACACTGTGAAGACTTGTCTCCGATTTTGCAGCTTCCAAAAATGATACAGAGGTTTAAGTTTACATCTGAATTTAAGTATAACATTAATATAAATAGTATAAGGTAATAGAAATAAACAGTAAATAATATTTGTGTGTGTGTGTGTGTACCTTTAGCAAGTGGCAGAGCTCAGCATGTCTATACATTAGGACTCCTCTGTTCTGCAGGGTTCTGATCTTCAGGCCAACCTTCATATCCTGATCCTTACTGCTAGTTGTTATTTTGTACTTAATATAGCTGTTTCCTGAAAAACTCAAAGATGTCTGACCTGCAGGACCGTTAGAAAACACAAACATGCCTCAGAAAAACAGAAACACACACACACAGTACTACAACCCTCATTCCAAAAAAGTTGTGACGCTGTGTAAAATGTAAATAAAAACAGAATGAGATCATTTGCAAATCATAGAAACCCTATATTTCATTTAAAATAGTACAAAGACAACATATCAAATGTTAAAACTGAGAAATTTTATATATATATTTTTTAAATGATATGCTCATTTTGAATTTGATGTCAGCAACACGTTTCAAAAAAGTTGGGACAGGGCCATGTTTACCACTGTGTTGCATCACCTCTACTTTTAACATACTCTGTAAACGTTTGGGGACTGGGGAGACCAATTGCTGTAGTTTTGAAAGAGAAATGTTGTCCCATTAGTGCCTGATATACAATTTCAGTTGTTCAACAGTTCGGGGTCTCCTTTGTCATATTTTGCGCTTCATAATGTGCCAAATGTTTTGAATGGGAGACAGGTCTGGACTGAGGCAGGCCAGTTTAGCACCTGGACTCTTTTACTACAAAGCCATGCAGTTTTAATATGTGCAGAAAATGGTTTGGCATTGTCTTGCTGAAAGAAGGAAGGCCTTCCCTGAAAAAGATTTTGTCTGGATGGCAGCATATTGCTCTGAAACATGTATACATCATTCAGCATCAATAATACCTTCCCAGATGTACAAGCTTCCCATGTCGTGCACTAATGTACCCTCATACTATGCTGGCTTTTGAACTGTGCACTGATAAGCTGGATGGTTCTTCCTCTCTTTAGCCTTGAGGATGTGGTGTCCATGATTTCAAAAAATAATTTCTACTTTTGGTCAGACCTCGGGACAATTTTCCACTTCACCTCAGTCCATCATAAAAGAGTTCAGCCCCAGAGAAGGTGGTGGTGTTTCTGGATATTGTTTACATATGGTTTTAACTTGCATTTGTGGATGCAGTAATTAACTGTTTTCGCAGACGATGGTTTTCTGAAGTGTTCCTGAACCTATACAGTGATTTCCACTACAGACAAGTGTCTGCTTTTAATGCAGTGTTGCCTGAGGGCCTGAAGATCACAGGCATCCAATGTCAGTTTTCAGCCTTTTCTCTTGCATGCAGAAGTTTCCCCAGATTCTCTATTTTAATGATATTATGTACTGTAGATGATGTGATCCCCAAATTCTTTGCAATTTTACACTGAGGAACGTTATTTTAAATTGTTGCACTGTTTGCCTACGCAGGCTTTCACAGAGTGGTGAACCCCTCCCCATCTTTACTTCTGAAAGACTCAGCCTCTCTGGGATGTTCTTTTTATATCCACTCATGTTACTAACCTGTTGCCAATACACCAAATTATTATTATTATTATTATTATTATTATTTCACATTGCACAACTTTTTCAGTCTTTTGTTGCCCCTGTCCCAACTTTTCTAAAATGTGTTACTGACATCAAATTCAAAATGAGCATATATTTTTCAGAAAGCAATAAAATTTCTCAGTTTTCAATGATATGTTGTCTTTGTACTACTTTTAATGAAATATAGGGTTTCAAATTCTGGGGTTGAGCGATGAGGAGATAAGACGCGCTAGCTGTAGCTCTTGCAGAATTTAACTTAAAATTTCATTTTAAACCAAACATACACAAGCTAAATTATTTATTTGGAGGTCTGTGGATTTGTGATACTCAAAGTGACGAAAGGACACCAGAAATGGGCAAACCGAAAGCGAACACCAGGACCGAATCATCTGAGGGTGGAGGCCCAACCGAAGCACCGAGCCAGAGTGGGAAAGACAACCCCGAAACAAGCATTCAAAGCGCGGATCAGCAGGCAGTGCTAGCCGCTATAGCAGCTCTACAGGCGGACTTGTCACAAGCTAAATCGGACATTTGTACCAAGCTTGATGAAAAGATTGCTGACGTGAGTACAGCTTTGAGAGGTGAAATTGCTGCGGTGAAGGCGGAAAGTGACAATGCATTTATTGCTGTACATGCTCGCCTTGGTGGCCAAAACGACACGCTGAAAAGTTTAGTTGAGTCGGCTAATGCTAATTCCGATGTTGTTATGGATCTCGAAGCTAAAGTTAAGGCACTGCAAAGGCAAGTCGACCAACTCTCAGAAAAGTGCCTGGACCTTGAGGGGCGGTCGAAACGGCAGAACTTGAGAATTGCAGGAGTTAAAGAGGGGCTGGAAAATGGACAAAAAACTAGAGACTTTGTAGTGCAGCTGCTGACAGATGTCCTACAGCTGGATGAAAGACCAGTGATAGACCAAGCTCATAGGGCACTGCGAGTGCGCCCAGATGATAACGAACCGCCACGGCATCTGATCATCAGGGTGCACTACTGTCATGCCTTCGAGGAAATTCTGAAGAAAGTAATGCAGTCTAGAACCCTCACATATCAAGACGAGCAAATTCAAATTTTCAGAGACTTTCCCCCCGCTGTTGTCAAATGCCGTGCGGCTTTCACCCCCGCCAGAAACCTACTGCGGGACAAACCTGGAGTGAGATTCGGCCTTATATACCCAGCCAAGGTAAGAGTTATGCACAATGGGAAGGAGACTACATTCACAGACGCAGAGAAGGTGCGTTTGTTTGCTGAACGCCTAGTTGGCCGCAATCACGAAACACCTGAAGAAGAAAGAGGCGACGGTGGAGAAGACGCATGAGACCACTTGCACTGCTGTGAGCCAAAATTATAAACATTCCCTTTTGGACATATAGGGGCTGGGTCACCTAGCCTACTTAAATGCCGACGTTATTGGGTAAAACATTACTACTCTCTTTCCTTAAGTGACGTTTTGGGTTTGTTTTGTCTGTTTACAAAAAAAGGAAAAAAGAAAGAAAGGAAAGCAAGCTTAAGTTTCAGAAGGTCATTTCCATGGCCAATTTATTTGCCTTTTCCAATCAATAGGCCGATAACAATTTTGAGGATCACATATTGTTCATTGTATCCTTAGGAGGATCCACAACACTTAAATCGAATTCAAATTGGTTTGGTTAGGAATTCTATAACTGCAGAGCTACTAGAATGAAGAGTTATTCACTGTTAGTTGTTTAATTAAGAGTATATTCTCTCTTTGGAAGGTTCCTGTCTTGCACTAACTGTCAGGCTGACATTTTATTTTATTTTTATTATTATTTTTTCTATGTGTCTGTATGTTTCTAGGGTGGGAGGGGGCAGGGTGGGAAGGAGTGCTATTTAGTTTATGGTCGTATGTACCAAGCAAGAAAGAGGAAGAGACTAAGGTATACCTTCATTCTGTCCATATAATGCATGCTGGGAAACAGTTTGGGAAGAGTGGTGGCAATTTAAACTTCTGCTCATGGAATGTGAATGGTATTAATGAACCAGTTAAGAGAGGTAAAGTGCTTGCTCATCTTAAATCATTACAAGCGGATATTATCTTTCTGCAAGAAACACACCTTAAGAATGACTCACGCGGAAGACTTAGATGTAGGTGGATACAGCAAATTTACCATTCTAATTTTCCCATTAAGGCTAGAGGTGCAGCTATTCTAATCCGCAGGGGGGTTCCTTTTAAACAAATGTCCACAATTGCTGACAAGGATGGGAGGTATGTTATTGTTGTGGGGGAAATTCATGCCACCCCAATGACCTTACTGAATATATACGGACCAAACCATGACGACCCGGAATTTTTCAGAAAAGTCCTAAATTTGATACCAGACATTTCCAACACTAACCTAGTCATTGGTGGTGACTTTAATTTTGTGTTGGATACATACCTGGATAGATCTTCTACCATTAGAACAGAACCCTCAAAGGCATGCGATCTCCTTAGGTCATATTCAGAGAATATGAATCTTTCTGATGTTTGGCGGCTCTCTAATTCTTTAGGCAGAGAGTATTCCTTTCATTCCAAAGTACACAATGTCTATACAAGGATAGACTTCTTCCTAGTTGATGGTAAATTGTTGCCCTATTGTTACAATGCCAAATACCACAACATTATTATTTCTGACCATAGTCCAGTGTCATTTGCAATTAAGCTCCCTGGGCATTTATCCATGCAAAAAACCTGGAGATTCAATCCAGAACTCCTTATAAACATCAGGTTCTGTGAATACCTAGAAACTCACATAAAACTCTTCTTTGAAACTAATGATTCAAGATGACATTTCACCCACACTATTGTGGGAAACCTTTAAGGCGTATTTCAGAGGCTGTGTTATCTCTTTTCAATCATCCCTTAAAAAGAGTAATAAGGAACGACAAATGGAATTAGAAAAACAAATTAATCAGCTAGACAGAGATAATGCTCAACAACCCTCTTTGGAAAAACACACAAAGATCGCTGCACTTAAATACGAGCTGAATAAAATACTGTCTGATAAGATTAGCAGAGCCTTTGTTTTTGCAAAACAAAAACACTTTGAATTTGGTGATAAACCGCATAAATTACTAGCAAGACAATTACGTAAAATTGAAAATGACAGAGCAATTCATAAAATCAATTCAGGAGTGGGACCTGCCCTCACTTCACATAAAGACATTAATGACAGATTCATGCAATTCTACAAAAATCTATACACATCCGAACATAATGCATCGCTGGATGCAGCACAGTCATTTCTGGATAAATGCAACCTCCCATCTTTAAGTGAAGCAGAGCGTAAGATCTTAAATGCGGACATTAGCTGTGAGGAGCTACTAGCAACTATTAGATCGCTGAACAGTGGCAAAAGCCCAGGCCCTGATGGGCTCAGTAATGAGATATACAAAAAATTTGGAGTATTGTTGGTTCCATATCTGCGTGCACTATATACCCGGTCATATGAGGACGGTGTGCTACCGCAAACTCTAACTGAAGCCACGATCACCCTACTATTAAAAAAAGGAAAGGACCCAGAAGAAGTGGGCTCATATAGGCCAATTTCCTTATTAAATACTGACCAAAAAATTCTAGCTAAGACGCTAGCCAAGAGGCTTAATGCCTTCATGGGCAAACTAGTGCATCCGGACCAAACGGGGTTTATCCCAAATAGAAATTCTTTTCACAACCTCAGACGTGTCCTTAATATTATGCACTGTAATAGGCCACCCACACAAGACCTTGTCATCCTTAGTCTAGATGCCAAAAAGGCATTTGACAGGGTGGAAATGCCCTACCTCTTTGCGGTCCTGGAAAATTTTGGGTGTGGCCATACATTTCTGTCCTGGATCAAGCTACTGTATAATAACCCCTGTGCTAAGATACTTACAAATCGGACACTGTCTGCTCCATTTCAGCTGGGTAGAGGTACTAGACAAGGTTGTCCACTTAGTCCGTTGCTCTTTGCCCTAGCCATAGAACCGCTTGCGGAAACTATCCGTGCACATCCCAGGATACATGGCTATGAAACAGAATGCACTAAGAACAAGATCTCTTTGTATGCAGATGACATATTGTTATATATTACAGAACCACCAATAACTATCCCTTCAATATTGGAGGTGTTTAGCTCGTTTGGTGTTTTCTCTGGGTATAGGATTAATTGGGGTAAAAGTGAGTTGTTACCAATACGATTGGGAGATCAGGAGTGGCTCAAACAGCTTCCTTTGCGTGTAGTCCAGGACAATTTAACATACTTAGGAGTGACAATCACCAAGAACTATAGTGCCCTTTATAAGGCCAATTTTCCAGCTTTGTTAAGAAAACTGGAGCACAACATTCAGTTTTGGAGAACGCTACCAATTTCCCTTCTGGGAAGAGTCAATGCCATTAAAATGATTTTTCTCCCTCAGATACTTTATCTTTTTCAAAACCTACCCATATTCCTCACTAAATCTTTCTTTAAGAAACTAGAGTCCATTATTCTTCCTTTTTTATGGAACTACAAAGCACATAGAATTAAAAAAGAACACCTCTGTAAACATAAATCTGTTGGAGGGTTAGCACTGCCCGACTTTAAGCATTACTATTGGGCTGCTGGGTTGCGCTCTATCGCACACTGGTTAGAGGATGCCCCTTCACCTTTCAATGGGTTGGAGATGGAGCGTGAAGACTGTTTACCATATTCAATAAGGGCAGTTATATTAGCACCTGTGAAGATCAACAGAACATGTTACAAGAATAACCCTATCATTCATGACACTATTAGGACATGGAAACAACTGAAAAAGCATTTCAACCTTAGTGTGCTGTCCTCTCTGTTGCCAATAGCGGCCAACCCTACCTTCATCCCCTCCACTTTGGATGGAGCATTCAATGTGTGGAGGGAGCTGGGGATAGGAAGCATTGGGGACCTGTACATTAGGGGCACCTTTGCCTCTTTCCAACAACTCCAGGAGAAATTTAAATTACCAAAGAATCATTTCTTCAGATATCTCCAGATTAGAAATTATGTCAAAACATATCTTCCTAACTTTGAGACGGTAACACCAAATGCTTTGGAGATCTCCATTAAAATGTTTGCCAGGTCACACTCCATTATCTCTCAACTGTATGACACATTGCTGAGCATGGGTTCACCCAAAACAAACGCCCTAAAGGACAAATGGGAAACAGAGCTTGGAACCCCAATATCTCAATTTGTGTGGGAAGAATGCCTTGAACATATACATGACTGTTCCATTAACACCCGACACTGTTTGATACAATTTAAAATTCTACATAGGTTACATTACTCCAAGGCCAAGTTGCATAAAATATTCCCGGTTGTATCGCCACTGTGCGAGAAATGTGAATGCGCAGAGGCTACCTTATCACACAGTTATGCCTTATGTCATAAACTACAAAAATATTGGGGTGACATATTTCATTTCCTGTCTAGGATTCTGGAAGTCCAGATAATCCCAGACCCTATTTTGATCATTTTGGGAATATCTGATGAGCTCCTAAAGCTTAATGCAGCACAACAGCGTCTACTGTCATATGGTGTTATAACTGCCAAGAAACTGATCCTTTTATATTGGAAGGAAAAAGAAGTGCCCTCATTTAAACACTGGCTATCAGACCTGACCGACACCCTCCACCTGGAGAGAATCAGATTCATCCTAAAAGATAAACTGAAGGAGTTTGAAAAAACTTGGGAACCATTGGTCTCTTACCTTGATTCAATAACTGACTAACATGACCAACAGCGTGGCACTCGACGAAGTATATATTTATATTATCTATCTCCCCTTTCTGAAATCATGATGTGCTAATGATTTATATGGAGATGACGAAACATTTTGGCTGTATTTGTTTTATAAATATTCTCTAGTATTCCCATGACACAGGCGGATTTAATTATAGACTGACGAATTGCATTAGCAAAGGTAAGCTAACTCGCTACCTGTTACACAAAACTCAGTAAAGAAATGTTGTGCCGGATTCAGGTTGATATTTTTATCTGAACTCAAACTGTGTGTCTGCGTTCAGGTTGAAGAATCTCCTGAGCTTCGTGTTTATCAGTAAACTGTTTAGTGTTGGCTCGAGTTAAACATTCTAGTGTTATAAAGTGCTTTTCTCTCTGTCTCTTAGTTTCTTTCCCTCTGTCTATCTCTTTGTTTCACTCTGTCTGTCTTTCTTTTTCTGTCTCACCTTTTCTACTTCACTCTCTCCTCCTGTCTCTTTCCAACACCTCCATATACTTCCTCTCTCCTTCCATCTTTCACTTTTTTCCAGCTCAGCTCCAGCTTTTTTATTTCTCTTCCTCTCCTTTTTGCCAGTCTTTTCTTCCATCCATCTCTCTCTCGCTCTCTCTGCCTGTCTCTCTCCCCCTCTCTCCCATCTCTCTCTCTGCCCCCCCTCTCTCTCTCACACACACACACACACACACACACACTCTCTCTCTCTCTCTCTCCTGTTTCTCTCTCTCTCCCTCTCTCTTTGTCTCTCCACTCATCTCTTTCTCCACCCATCTCTCTCCCTGTCTCTCTCTCTCTCTCTCCACCCATCTCTTTCCCCTCTCTCTTTCCACCCATCTCTATCTCCCCCTCTCT
>JAODVO010000018.1:17040228-17052384 GCA_025400055.1 Notarius lentiginosus
TTGCTTGAAGATTCTTGAAGACGTTTCACCTCTCATCCGAAAGGCTTCTTCAGTTCTGTCTGGCTAATAGGGAGTATTAGGTATTTATCCTCTTAATTCATCCCCCGCACAGTTGTCATGAAGGGGTAAATTTGCTATAGAGACCAAAACCGTTTTTTTGTATCAGGCTGTAAGCAGCTTTATTTTTGCTGTAAATTTGGACATTTTAACATGGGGGTCTATGGGAATTGACTCGCTTTTGGAGCAAGCCTCAAGTGGCCATTTGAGGAACTGCAGATTTTAGCACTTTCACATTGGCTTCACTTTTCAGGATTGGAGGTTGCCACTTGGTTACAAAATATTCATAGGCGACTATCTTATAATAAGATTTTTCTACCAGAGAAGGAAATTAGAGGGGAAGTCACCTCTGACAGCATTAAATGTACCTCTACAGATGTATATGTAGAAATATATTACATGAGGCATTCATCAGAATGTTTGGTGGAAAACATACATGTCTAATTTGTAATGCAGACAAGCATACAGAGTTGTCAGTGACCAGAATGTGAAAGAATCAAAATGAAGGCTGGTTTCTCTCATCGAGCTCATATAAGCTCATTAAATTTCAACTGTAACACTTACAAGGAACAGAAGTGAAATATGTATAACAGTCATGAGGTGATGTACTTACAGACTTTTGACTCTCGGTCTCTCCTGCAGGGACAATCGCTACTTCAGCTGCCCTGTTAACTTCAGAGGCAGGAGAAACAGGCCCAGTCTTCTTCTTGAACATTTTACTGAACACACTGGGAGACTCTGCTTGTTTAGGTGTGTCTTTGGCTGGTATACTGGACTCCGCTAGAATTTTTTGCTCAGCTGATACAGTTGTAGCACTGACTTGGATATCGGCTGCTTCCACAGACACAGTTGGAGCTTTTGCTTGGGTGCCATTAACTTCTACTGAAGCTGGTGTTGGCTTGATGTTAATCATGACAGTCACAGGAGGAGGTTCAGTTTTCTGCTGCACTGATACCTCACAAGTTACTAGATGTGAGTGATAAAAGAAGTGAATAAAAAGAGTCAACCCAACAAACATGTAAACATAAACAGTCAGTCAATGACGTAATTATTGACACCTGTCAACAAACAAACAAACAAACAAACAAACAGTTTGGTCCCAACATCCATGCCACCGAGATGACATTTTTCCTCATTCTGTTGTGTGATGTGACTGTTAACTGAAGCTCTTGGCCTGTATGTGCTTGATTTATGTATTATGCTGTAGCCACATGATTGGCTGATTGGACAATTACATTATTGTGCAGGGTGTCTATAATAAAAAAAAAAGCTTTTAATAATGTAAAGCATTACTGATCAACAGTGTTGTGACTCGTTTTCAGAGCACACCTAAGAAAAAGGAATAACATGAGGACTCAGACTCTCTGTTCGCACTTGCTTATGATTAAGTGATTAAAAGTTTGCACATCTGTCAGCAGTAGTTTATGTGTTTATGCCTGCCATGTCCACCACTACAACCCAAATGGCTGACACTAGGGTCACAGAAATGGTTATATTTACTTTTCTTGTTTAGGAGTCCTGTAATGTAGAGCTCTGTAATGTAGAGCCCAGATTCTAACTCCTGTTTGTGAGATTGATAACCACTCCCTAATGAAAGCTTTGTCAAAGGTGTTACCACAAGTTGCAAAGTGCTTATCCAGCACTACCAAGTGTACACAAAGCCTGGTGGATTTCGAATGCTTTCCAGGTCAGATAAATGCCATGAGCTGATTGTATACTTATGAATCATTACTAATTTCTTATGAGAAGTAAACAATGGCTTTTGCCTCAAATTCTGCCATAACATTGATTACTTCTCAAGGCATAATTCTCTGGGCAGCTTATATATTCTAATCCTGCAGAGCTACATGTTGTATGCATAAGAGAAACTCAAACAGTACTTTGTGTCGCCAGTCTACGCCCAAAGTTTATATAACGATGCCATGGTCAATTTAAACAGCCCTAAACATGTGAGTGGAGTTGAGGATGGTTTTTTTTTTTTTAATAAATCTTCCCAAATAGTGATGCACCACACAACTGATAAGATGACATTCAGATTATGTTACAGCAAAGTGCCTACCAGTATCAGTCAAATCCACACCAGACATTGCGTGTCCATTTGCTTCATCCTTTTTTACTTCATGGTGTGCCTGAAAAAAACAAAGACAATATGTAATTTATGGAAAATTTTTGACCATCGCAAGACTTCATATTTAGTTATAATAGTTTGAGGAACATTGGCAGATAAATTATCAGGAAATGTATTAGCTGTGCACAAGATCATTAATAATTATTACTATTATATGCTGTAAAAATGATTCATTCTTTCATCATAACTTTTTTAATTTCATCAACTCAACCAGATTAACCCACATAGTTTTTAATGAGTTGTGAGAATATTCAAGGCTACCAGGATACTTTTTTTTAAACTAGGAATTTGTACATGGGTACCATGAACGTTTGTAGCCACTATTAGAGAATAGAAAGGAGAAAACTAAGTTGTGACATCCTGGGGGCAGCTTGTCTTACAAGTGTGTTGCTTACAATCTGTAGCTGATACAAAACAAATTTGACACAACAGCCAGCTCCAATCAATCTTTAAACAGTTAATATGCAGACACAATAGGTTTGAATAAATGCAGGTAAATGGTTGATACCTTTTCATCTGTTATTGTAAGAGACTGCGTATTCCCCATCTCGATATCAGTGTTGGCAAAAAAAATAAAATAATTTAAATAAAAAAAAATCTGAAAACCTGTGTTAAGAAAACAGAGAAAGATATCCATGTTCTGATTTCAGAATCAAACATTTTGTTTGTATTGCACAAAAACGTCTGAATCAGTGTTTTCATTTTGATGCAAAGAATATTGTTGATTTCATTTCTGAATTCTAGACATGAAAATAAATAGCTTATTGTGCATAAGAATTTATGCACAAAAGAATGTATGTGATTATTTACTTATGATCCGTTTACTTTCACATATGATTCATTTATTTTCTCGTGATTCTTTACACATGATCCATTTACTTTCAACTATGTTTCTTTACATATGATTAATTTCCTTTCATAAGTTATTTTTTAAAATGTAGAACCTGTAATTTTATTTATCATATATTATTCACATGATGTCACATCTGGTTACACGTATAATTTTAGGACACAAATTTCCCCCCCCCACATGAGCAGTTTTAATAAAAAAAAAAAGGCTTGCTCTTACCTTTCTAATGCTCGTCTAGCTTTATTTTATTTTATTTAATTTTTTTGCCCACTTAGGCAGTAGTTTGTCCTGAACCTATGAACAGTAATCCAGGTTCTGAGAGCGTGACCATCAGTAATATGTGACTAAATCAAACACATATACACCTACCCTAAAAATGGGCTGGGTCTAAAAATCAGCAGCAATATAAAAGCCTGGCTCCTGCTTGCAGCTTGGCTCACCAATACTGTTAGCTCTCACTGATAGCCCTTTCTGATATCTATTGTTCTTCAATAAAGAGAACTTCCACCCTGCAAGATAATCCTACATGCTAGCAAGCTTTAAGTCATGCATTAATCAATACATGCAGCACATGTAGAACGACTTTTGGCACATGGTGCACTCAGAGCTATAAGACTCCTCGTCTAAGATCAATCCTAAAAAGGCTGTTCTGTGGGCACCTTGTGAGGAAAATGTTCTTTCTGTCTTAGGTGTGGCTGTCCTTAAACAGGATGTGTAAAGGATATTCATGCACTGGGTGAGCCACTGAAAACAAGGCGTATTTGCTTGGCATGTCTCTGGCCCATAAGTAGAACACATGTTTCTTTGGTGGTACTTCAACAGAGTACATATCATATGACAATACAGTACAATATAATTCAATGCAAAAAAAAAAAGAAGAACAAGTGTCTGATCAAAACTATTAAACAAATACAGTATCCTGTACGATCACAGGGGATCATATGTTTCTCCTTTGTTGCTTATTTATGTGAGCATTATGAGATTACACATGGAAAAGATTTTTGTGCCCTAAAATTACACATATGAACTTAGGTAACTAGATGTGACATCATATGAACAATATGTGATAATTAAAATCACAGGTCCTGTGTGTAAAAAATTTACTTGAATCACATGTGAAAAGAAATTAGTCATGTGTATGTAAAGACTCACATAAATATAAATGAATTAGGTGTAAAGAATCACATGTAAAAAAAATTGACTCGTATAATCGTGAAAATAAATTAATTGTGAAACAAATCACATGTGAAAAGAAATTAATTGTGATAAACTCATATAAAATAAATAGATAATGTAACTATCCATTTCCAGGTTCTGAGAGCATGACCATCAGTAATACAGTATGTGACTAAATCAAACACATATACACCTACCCTAAAAATGGGTATTCTTGTCAAAATTAATTTGTGAAGAATCACATGGGAAAAGAAATGAGTCATATGTAAAGAATCACAGGTGAAAAGGAATTACACGTGTAAAGAAACAAATTATAAAAATAAATGAATTATGTAAAAAGAATCATGTGTAAAGAATCACAAATGAATATAAATGAATCGTGTGTAAAGACTCACATGTAAAAATAAATTATTACTTGTAGAGAATCATGTGAAATGAAATACCTAATTTACAAAGAATCATCTCATCTCATCTCTAGCCGCTTTTTCCTGTTCTACAGGGTCGCAGGCAAGCTGGAGCCTATCCCAGCTGATGAGAGGGCTGCCCTATACACCAACCGGGATGAACAGAGAGATTTCTGGCAGACAGGAAGCAATGCTAAACTGATGTCTGATGATGATGGTAAAGAATCACATGTGAATATAAATGCCTCATGTGTACAGAATCACATGTGTAAACAAATGACTCGTGTAAAGAATCACATGAAAATAAATAAATCGTGAAATTTGCCGAATAAATCATGGTGGCACATATGGGCACAGCTACTCTTTGCTCTTCAGTTTGGTGCTTTCTTTGTGTGTTTGTTTTGTGTCTGTTAACAAAGTTTTGTAACATAAACTGTCTATAGTCACAAGGACTTAATTGACTTTGGACTTTAAACCTTTTTTTTATTATTATTTGTCACATGCACACTTCAAGCACAGTGAAATTCATCCTCTGCATTTAACCCATCTGAAGTAGTGAACACGCACGCGCACACACCCAGAGCAGTGGGCAGCCCAGAGCGCCCTGGGAGCAGTCGGGGGTTCGGTACCTTGCTCAAGGGCACCTCAGCCCAAGGCCACCCCACGTCAACCTAACTGCATATCTTTGGATTCTGGGGGAAACCGGAGCACCCGGAGGAAACCCACGCAGACAGGGGAGAACATGCAAACTCCACACAGAAAGGCCCTCGCCAGCCGCTGGGTTCGAACCCAGAATTTTCTTGCTGTGAGGCGACAGCGCTAACCACTACACCACCATGCCGCCGCCCCCCGGCATTTTGATTCTGATTTTGTTTGGAAAATCTAATTGCTCTCATGATGCTCTGGGTTTTTGTTTGTTTGTTTGTTTTTCTCTTTCACCATTCCATGTAAATTCCCGAGACTGTTGTGTGTGTGAAATTCCAGAGAGATCAGCAGTTTCTGAAATGCTCAAACCAGCCTATCTGGCCCCAACATCCTTGCCATGGTTAAAGTCCCTGAGATCATATTTTTTTCCCTTCATTCTGATGTGCACATAAACTGGAGTACTCTTGACCTTGTATCTGCATGATTTTTTTTTTAAATATTTTTATTTTTTGCACATTGTATTACTTTGGATAACTGCATGAATATGCAGGTGTTCCTAATGAAGTGGAAGGGGTGTGCATGTAGAAGCAATGTGGTGTTTTATATTGTTCTTTACAGCTATGAGAAGCTTTTGTACTGAAGTTTCCCCTTTTCTTTCCCTCCCTCATCTCTCATCACATGGCTTGCTTGCATGTTTGGTGTATGGTATTGAAGAGAATACTGAAGGGAGAAGCTGAATTTTTTTTTAAAATAAAAAAAATCATTAGAAAACATATAAACTTGCCTTTGGAGAAAATATGGCTCAAGGTCGTTATCCATGATGGTTTATAAGATCAGTAGTTCATTCTCTTGTAAAACTGTTTTATCAGTGTTCCTCCACTACTTGGATCATGAAATGTATTAGTTAGAAACAATAATAGATTTAAGTCAGTACTGACCTTGGGACTGAAAAATGTAATTAGTTAAACTAGAGATTTGTGGGTTTCTTCCTGATCAAAAACATACAAATGGACAGACCAGCTATGCTAAATTGTCTTGGTGTGAATGTATACACTGCTATGTACCACCATCTCCTCTAGGGAAAAGTACAAGCCAGGTTTATGAAGGTTTATCGTTGGCAGGCGTGTAGTGCTAGAGTCCGACTTGTGCCCTAATTTTAAGGACTTGTGACTCAACTTGGACTTTAGCACTGATTACTCGGACTCGTGCATTAACTGCATTTGGACTCCTAAATTGGAGACGAGGACTTGGATTTTTTTTCTTTATTTTTTGTAACATGCCATAATAATTTGGCATAAGATATTTATATCTACATTAATTTTGTGCAACAGTGTCACACCTGCGTGCCTTAGCGCGTGCGTCAGACTCTCGGGCACGCTCTGGACAGCATGTGCACCAAGCAGACTCCATAAACGACTTGTACCTGCACAGGATTAAGGCACGATTGGCGTGCCTATATAAAAACTGTTAAAAAAAAAAAATCAACACCTTTGCGAAGTATTGAGTTGTATTGCTGACACATTACCGAGCCTTATTTCCTTGTTTGGTTTCCTGTTTCTCGTCTTTGATTCTGCCAAGTCTATGATAGTCTGTTTGTGCCTCGCTTGACCTATTGCCCGTTTTACGATTTTTGCCTGCCGTTCTGGATTGTTTACCTGTCGTCACTTGTATTAATAAACACACCTTCTGCACTTATGTCCGTCTCCCAACCATCTCTGACCGAATACTTCACACTCCCTAACAAAGAGAATGCATATTCACCTGTTCATACGTTATGTTGAGGAACAAACGAATGTTAATGGTGCTAAAACAGCCACCGTAAAGTGGTGTGGTTGGAGTCTTGTTCTCGGACTCGACTTGAAATGTATATATTTTTTTAATTACTTGGGACTTGAACACTGGGGACTCAAGACTGGACTCGGACTTGAGGTTCAGTGAATTGACTACAACACTGAGCAGGGGATGTATTACCTGAACGAGTCTCTCATGTATATAAGGACCATATGTGGCAAAAATGTAAATAATATAACAGATGACTAGGCTACACTAGATTGCCAGTTTATTATGTATATCGCTCAACTATATATCTCAGTTAACTGTAGGCTCTCTGAGTCAAGGGGGGCTGAGAAACTGCATAGCAACAGATGGACTATATTCAGTAACGGTGGATGTGTAAAGTGCTGCCACATGAAGGCGTACCTGATAAACTGGCAATGAGTGTACAGAAATAAAGGTAATAATACAGAAAATGTAAATAAAGGAATAGACAATAATAAAGGAATGCATAAATATAGAAAGAATATGCAAAACAGTGACAAAACAATAATACATTTATTAATATATATTGACTAAGCTATTTGTATATTATTCATTAATTCACAAAATAAGACACTACTCCTTTTTTGCAGTCTCTCTTACGGAGTCCAGAGGTCATCAGTTTTCTCCAGCAGCAGCAGCGTCTCCTCACCATGCAGACACAATCGCAAAGACAAGACCAGCAAAGCTACTGAGCACTGTGTGTGTACACTACCATTTTCTTGGGGATTTTGTACACCTTACAAGTACTTTAGGAAGAGCTCATTAAGCTGAAGAAAGCATGAATGATTTTGACTTGATTTTACACTGCAATGCCACCAGTCTCCACTGCGATGTGACGTCACAGATTTCATCCCAGGCCTGGATGAGCGATCATGATCATTTTAGTAGCAGTTCTATTGTGTATATAAAATTTTTAAACTACCATTTTGGATCATCATATGCTGTTATTTTGTTATGATGCATTTGTCATTTTAAAACATTTATGTGAAAGCAGCTACATATCACCAGTAGGTGACAACTTTTTTTTTTTTTAACGCTAGTGACTGTGCTCATGGAAATTTATTTTAACCAATTAATTATTGTGATATACATGAAGCAGAGTACATGCGTTCTTGTATGTGAGGAGGGAAGTATCTGTTTTTTAAATACAGGAACTAAAATTATTGGAAAACCTGGCTGAAGTTTTAGGAATGTCAATCTTAAATATATTTGAATAATTTCTCATTTATCCTTCCATGTTGATTTGATTTTAGTTGTGTGTTTGCATGAGGTTTTTGTTTGCGATATTCTTTAAATCAATCAAGTGACCACATGACAGGGAAATTCTGTATTTCAAAAAATAGGGAAGATCAAGCATGTAATAGGATGCAAAATGGAATCATGTTGCCAACACAAAACAAACATCAAGCTAACATAGCTACTACTGATGTTTTACCTGTCCTCTTTCGTTCATCTTCAACCACTGTGCTGCTGTCTGGACTGTACGGAAATCAGATTATGGAACAATGATCATGATTTAAAAAAAAAAAATCAAAGCCTAAACAGTAAGTCTTGATGCTTTCTTTAACAATTAGATACGGTACACAAGATGCTTTAAAAGTCCTTTTTGTTAGTCTGTGATAGCCTACTGGTACCTAGTGAGAATGGAGATGGTTTGGACACTGCTGTCTCCTGTGCTGTGAGTTACGGAGTGTATGTACAGTATTAGGACACAGATGAGATAGGGTTGTGTGGGGAACCCATTTGGGTCAGAACTTTATCAAGCCATTGCAGAGGTCCGTGCAGGTGGATCTCTATCCAGCAGGGGGTGCTCGTGACATCCTGACGGTGGTATTCCGCACCCCATCCCTGTGGGAGGAAAGACATGATGTGTTCAGAAAGGATATTATATCTAATAGGGGTTGGGGGGAAATATGAAAATGAATGATGTGATAATAGTAAAAAAAAAGGGTGTTAATTTATCAAGGTATTGCTGACAAATTTAGTATTTTTGTATGAGGATGAAATTAATTGGGGACAAAATTACTTTTGCTCTTAAAGTCTTGTAATATAATTCAGTGGCTGGACCACATGAAGACTCATTACTGCCAACACTCAAATATCAGGTTAAATGCCATAACTCTTTCAGATTTCTTTACTGTGATGTTGTGGCATAGCAGTATATTATTACACCCCTGATATTCACATAGATTCTTAACAAGACAAGACACTGGACTTTATGGCAAGAATGTGCTTAAGCTGTGCAGCGTGCCTCAGAGGCTCAGGTATGCCAACTTAAATAGGGCCATGTGGATCACGATTTAAAACAGCAACTACAGAATAATCTGCAACTGATATAAAACAGCGAAACAAAGCACCCCGTATTATATTCTTTGATTGACACTGATCAAATTATATAAATATTTTTACTTTTTCGCAGTCCAGTTTCTATCAAATCCTGCGCTCTGATTGGCTGGCGAGCGGGTCCATATCCTACGATATGGACCTCTGGCGACTCACTCGTTCACAACAACAAACATAGTAGCATTGTTTGTCAACATTTATCTTTTTTTAAAATAATATTTATTTATACATTTTTGTCAACATTTCTCAGGAGAATAGCATTAATTTTACATCATGGATAGTGATAAAGACTGTTCACAGCGAAAGCGAGTTTTACTACCCTGCGGAAGACAAAATAGAAGAACACATTTCAGGAGAAAGCTAAAAACCTCTAACTTGCTAAGGCCGAGCAAAAACGTGGCTGAATGACTCAATTTTGTATCAATAGGGGGCTACATAGGCGGCAAAATGTAGTTTTTTTCCTGCCATGGAAGTGCACTTGTATACCAAGGAGGAAGCAATTTGCATCACAGCTGTGAATGAGGATTCAAAATGGAGGCTCGGCTTGGCTCGGTTTTCCCTTTCGGGCGCTCCCGTTTTCTGTTAGAATTTGGTAAAAAAAAAAAAAATACATTATTTACTGGCTTAAGGTCAGTCAGTCTTGTGAAATACCATGACCTCGGCCTTGAAAACTGACCTCGGGCCAGAGAGGCCTCAGTCAGTACTTTCAAGACCTCGGTCACGGTATTTCACCATATGGACCTCCCAGCTGGTAAATAACATCTTTTATTAAATATTGAAAGACAATCATGTAAACATAATAAAATGCCATTTAGAATCACAATCTAGTTTGTGAATCAAACTCTAGCTACAATGTTTTGGAGACATGTTTTGTTCCAAATATTCAAACCATTTTTGGAAATGTTGTGGACATAAACTAATATCTGTGGTGTGACTGTTTGTGTCTAATTGGCTAAAGGAAACAAACACAACTTGTAACTTATCCATAAGGTTACAGTCAGTAAGCAAAAGATAAAATAGAAAGGATGATTTAATGTGATTTTAAATATCATACTAATTTTAAGTGAAAAACGAGTTGGGTTTATGTAAAGCTACGCTACACAACTTTCAAAGTCGTTAGATCACTGTACTGTTCACACTTCGCAACTTGTCTTGTAATCAGGAATCTTGAAATCGTTGTGGTTTGCACAATACGTCAGTGACAGAGGGTCACAAATTACAAGCTCTGCCACCAGTATGGATCCCTAACGAATCTGTCTGCTCTCCAAGTCAGGCTTGTTTGTTTGTCACAAAACCACACATGAAAAATCTCTACACTAGACAGGATTTTATTCTTCCAAAAAAAGCAAGCGTGGCAGTGTTTACACCAGTTTTTAACGTTATTATAACTCAGACTGCTAATTTTTTTTAAAACTGATTAAATGAAGGACATTGTTGAAAATGCAATAGTAGTTGCATTTAGAAACATTCTAGTTACTGTTTCTAGAGATTTGCCCGATCAATCTTCGGGTGTGTTTAAGCAATTTCCGGACTGGACAGTAGAAAATGGCATGAACTGTAATAAACAGAAATGTAAAGAGTTGATTATGTGTAAGAGGGGTGATAATAACGTGTATCCTGCGATATATAATATAAAGCAATAAGATAGTATAACTATATGAGGGGTAACTTTGCAGGCTAACTGCAAATTTAGTTTGTACGTGTGATTAAATGAAGGGCATTGTTGAAAATGCAACAGTGCAGAAAGAACGAGCTCAGGTGCGTTAGTGTTTAGTGCAATGCAGGGTTGCCATGTCAGTGCGACAAACAGAAATCTTAAATCCAAAATCCCAAAACTGTGTTTGAACACAAAAAACCCTGACCACCAACCAAGCAATAATAAAGCCATGCAGTTTTCCACATAGATACTGTATGTACTCATCAAGCTCCTGAAAGGGGAACATTATTATGAATATTCTCATAAATAATGCATACTTGAGTAAACCAATTTTACTGGCACATCACGCACATTCATACAGGAAGTAGTTCAAGCCTACGTATCTAATTTCATATGCATTTACTACTGTTACCATTACAATACATTATTTCTCTCTGGGCATAATTTCACCTGTCGGTTCACTCCTGTTTAATAATCACCACCGCCGAAGCAGCTTGCCAAGCTAAATGCTGTATATAAATAATCTACTGTTTAACCAAACCTGGCAACCACACACCTGTGCTTCTGCTATGCTTGCTGTAACCCTGCTTGTTTATGTTGTATAAACTCCTATCCCGGGTTTCCCATCATCTTGTGTTCTCATTGGCTGTAGCTTGTCACCAGACTCGTTGCCAGTCCCAACCGGGTCACAAAGTAACCTGGTTAAATACGCGGATGATTCTACCATTCTAGTTACCATTTCTAGAGATTTGCCCGATCAATCTTCGGGTGTGTTTAAGCAATTTCTGGACTGGACAGTAGAAAATGACATGAACTGTAATACACAGAAATGTAAAGAGCTGATTATGTGTAAGAGGGGTGATAATGACGTGTATCCTGCGATATATAATATAAAGCAATAGGAATTTAGTTTGCACGTTAAGACTAAGCTCTATGAAGCCAACAAGTGTCTATTTATGATTAGAAGCCTTCATAAGGAAGGATACTCGCAATTGGAAATAGATCACCTTTTTAATTCCATTGTTCTTTCTAAATTACTTTACGGTTTACCGGTGATTGCTGCTAGTCAGTCTGATCT
>JAODVO010000018.1:17416336-17427499 GCA_025400055.1 Notarius lentiginosus
GAATGGTTGTCTGTGTCTATGTGTCAGCCCTGTGATGACCTGGCGACTTGTCCAGGGTGTACCCCGCCTTTTGCCCGCAGTCAACTGCAATAGGCTCCAGCTTGCCTGCGACCCTGTAGAACAGGATCAGACCCCAAAATTATCGAGTGGGTAAGGCGAGGATTAATCGCCACGTTTAGACTAAATTTCTCCCCTCAAAATAGAATGTGGACCGACACTAAAGAGTAGTTGTGAACATCCCCGTGCACACACAACACCTTCACCAAATGTGCTCTCCCCAATGCCTCATCTTGCACCAGGCTTTGGTGGATTGAGGTCTGATTACAACCGGAGTCCACCAAAGCCTGATGCGTATCCCTTTGGATACTCACCAGTATGCGATACACTTCGGCCTGATTGAGGGCGGTCCCTGGCGCTTTGGGGATCTGGACCACTGTGCCCACCTCCATTGCCAAGCACTGATGCTGGAGGTGCCCCGGCTCCCCGCAGCGCCAGCAAACCGGCCCGGGCTCTCTCTCTGCACCAGCGCTCTGGGGCTCACTCACTTGGGGGAGGGAGACAGACATGGAAGTGGGAAATGGGAGGGCACCGTAGGTGCGGCGGGCCAGCTGGGGTGGAGCCAGCCCCCGCCTCTGCGGCGGGGGAATGGGGCGAGGACGAGGAACAGAAGGGGAGAGAGAGAGAGAGAGAGAAGAAGAGGAGATCCGCTGACCTGCCATTGGAACAGCGGCCAAATGGTCCTCCGCCAGCTTGATGGCCTAATCCAGCGATGCCGGGCAATGGCACTGGACCCACTCCGTGGTCCCTTCGGGAAGTCGGGTGATAAACTGCTCCAGTACCACCAGATCGATGATTCCCTCAGCGTCATGGTTGTCAGCCCTCAGCCACCGCCGGCAGGTGTCCCGTAGTTGCTGGCCAAACGCGTACAACTGGCCGACCTCCTCTAGGCATAGAGCGTGGAAGCGCTGTCGTCGTTGTTCTGGGGTGCGCCCACACGCTGGAGGATGGCCCGGCACAGGTCTGCGTAGACCAGCCAGCTGTCAGCGGGGAGCTGTAGCACGGCCAGCTGTGCCTCACCTGTTAGTAGGGGGAGGAGGAGGCGCGCCACATGCTGTTCCACCGGCCAGCCACAGGCCTCTGCTGCTTGCTTGAAGAGCGCGAGGAAGACCTCGGGGTCGTTGTGTGGGCCCATCTTCATTAGGGTGAGGTGGGGAGGGCCCGTGGAGGTGGTGTACCCCGCCAACACAAGGCAGTGCCGGAATGCCTGACGATCTTCCTGTTGTGCCAGCACCAGGGCCTCTAACCTTTGCTCTTGTTCCTTTCGAAGGGTGACCTATGCCTGGTGCTGGATCTGTTGGGCCATGGCAAGGGCATGGATCAGGTCCACGAAGGGGGAGGACTCTATTGGGCTGTTCTCCTCTGTGCTCTGATTCCCGGGTTTCAGCACCACTGTAACACTTTGAGCGGGTGGGTGGAGCACAGAAGAATGGCAGGCCAGAACTGAGTTTCCAAAACTCTTTATTTTTACACTTTTCAGTGCTATCACAATCTCCCAGCCACACAGACACGCACACACACATCAGTCGTCTGGTTGGGGAGAGAGCTCCCTTCCTCTGCTCTCTACCTCTCCCTATGCAGGGCGCGGTCACTGGGAAGACACACAAACACAGGTTAACTTACATCAGGTGCAGTGATTCTGCCACTCACCTTCCCTGACTCTGCCCTCCGGTCACAGACCGACGCTTGACCACGCCCCCGCTGCCACAGTATTGTCAAGAGAAAGATGAGAAACACCCAACCCAAAAATCCAAACGAGCTGAAGGCTGCTATCAAAACAACCTGGGCTTCAGTAACACCTCAGCAGTGCCACAGGCTGATTGCCTCCATGCCATGCTGCAGTGATGCAATAATTTGTGATTAAAGGTGCTCCAGCCAAGTATTGAGTGTATAAATGAACATAGTTTTCAGAAGTTGGATATTTCTGTATTGTAAATCTGCTTTTGATTCATCTGAGGAAATATTCTAATATTTTGAGAGACTGGATTTCTTATTTTCGTGAGCTCTAAGCCATAAATCATCAAAATAAAAATAAAAAAAGACTTGAAATTTCACTTTACATGTAATGAGTATATGAAAGTTTACCTTTTTGAATTAAAGTATGAAAAAATCCACTTCATGATATTCTAATTGTTTGAGATGCACTAGTACATTCCATATGTTATTTCATAGCTTTGATGTCTTCAGTATTGTTCTACAATGTAGAAAATAGGCTGCAAAGCCAGAAAGTCAAAATACAGGAAAAACCTATGAATGAGCAGGTGTACCCAAACTGTATGTACATACAAATATTATCTATTGTGACTCCCTTCTGCAGCAACAACTACATTTCCAGTAACTGTAAATCAGTCCTGCGCATGAGCTTGGAGGGATTTTAGCTCATTCCTCCATATAGAACAACTTCAACACTGGGATGTTGGTGGGTTTCCTCACATGAACTGCTCACACAACATTTCTATTGGATTAAGGTCAGAAGTTTGACTTGGCTATTCTAAAACAGTAACTTCTTCTTCTAACTTCTTCAATAAATTCTTCTTTTAATATTCTTTGGTAGGGAAACTTGTGTGCTTAGGGTCCTTCTCTTGTTGCATGACCCACTTTCTCTTGAGATTCAGTTCACAGACAGCTGTCCTGACCTTTTCCTTTAGAATTTACTGGAATAATTCAGAATTCATTGTTTGATCACTGATGGCAAGCTGTCCTGGTCCAAATGCAGCAAAACAGCCCCAAACCATGATGCTACCAACTCCATGTTTCACAGATGGGATAAGATTCTTATGCTGGAATGCAGTGTTTTCCTTGCTCCAAACATAACACTTCTCATTTCAAACAAAAAGTCCTATTTTGGTCTCATCGGTCAACAAAATTTTCCAATAGCCCTCTTGCTTGCCCATGTGATCTTTAGCAAATTGCTGTCGGGCAGCAGTGTTCTTTTTGGAGAGCAGTGACTTTCCCCTTGCAATGCTGCCATGCACACCATTGTTATTCAGTGTTCACCTGATGGTGAACTCAAACAGTAACATTAGCAAATGTGAGAGAGGCCTTTAGTGGCTTAGAAGTTATCCAGAGTTCCTTTGTGACCACGTGGACTATTACATGCCTTGCTCTGGAGTGATCTTTTTTGGTCTGTCTGACTGTGGATTGGTAGAGTCCAAACTCTTTAGAGATTGTTTTGTAATCCTTTCCAGCCTGATGAGCATCAACAACTCTTTTTCTGAGGTCCTTAGAAATCCCCTTTGTTCATGCAGTGGTGTACTTCCACAAACATGTTTTGTGACGATCAGACTTTGATAGATCCCTGTTCTTTAAATAAAACATGGTACCCACTCACACCTGATTGTCATCCTATTGATCAAAAACACCTGACTCTAATTTCACCTTCAAATAAATTGCTAGAGGCTCAGATACTTTTGCCATTCATAGATATATAATATTGGATCATTTTGCTTAATAAATAAATGACCAAGGATAATTTTTTGTCTCATTTGTTTAACTGAGTTCCCTTTATCTACTTTTAGGACCTCTGTAAAATCTGATAATGTTTTAGGTCATATTTATGCAGGAATATAGAAAATCCTAAAGGCTTCACAAACCACCACACCACACTTCATTAACACCTGTATCCCTGCTTATTCACGTAATTATCAATTCACCCAATCTTGTGGCATGAGAGTGAGTGTAGAAGAGAGGAGAATCATTAACAAAGAGGATGTTTTGGGGGAAATGGGTCATGATAGATTTTTACATGTGGGATCCTAACATATGAAAACATAACAAATGCAGAGTCAATTACCGGTCAACTTGGACTTTTCTAAGTTGTAAGCGTAGTTTCATGGGGCTTTTGCTTGATGATCTATAGACAGAAACAAGGAACAAGAATAACATGCTTCAGAAAAATGACAATCAAATCAGTCAAATGGCTGCCCCATATTTGATCACTTTTAAACAATATTTGAACCCAAGTGCAAATCCATTCTGATAAGCACAAGTGAACCATGGCTATAGTTTTCTACTATTTATGGGCTTCTTCTATATTTAATGTCAACTGAGATTAATTTTGTTATTGTTTAGCTCAAGTATTCTTTTCCATGTCTGTGTTTGAACCTGACAAAAGGACTCATAAATATTTGTCAATTGTGTCATACTGAAGTGTAATGCTTAACTCACCTGCCAGGGCTATGCCTTTTTGGTGATGGGAAGCTGCACTGAACACGTCTTAAACGGACTTTCTGTAGGTCTGCTAGAGTGATCAAAGGGGCTCTATTTCCATCCGGAGACTTCTGCAGAAAAACTCTCACTCTCAAGATTTCTTACAAACATATAGCTTAATGACAAGGTGATAAAATAAGGCATTTCCTCACCCAAACTTTATTATTAGCAGTTACTTTTCTTAGCTGCACTGCCTGCAGGTCCTTAAGAGTTACTGCAACACGTCGATCAGCATTCTCCTGAATAGATAGTCACCAAGATCAATACTAACAATACTAGTATCAGTGGCCTTTTTCACTTCCTCTGTAAACTGTTGCTGGGTAATAATTAGTAATGGCACAAACAGAAACAGTAAACTATTACATTTTATAATTTATGGGTTAGTACCTGCAATGAAGAGTGACTGGTCCTACTTTTAGGTACTAACGGCAGTCTCTGTGGCACTTGAATAGGTGGTGGTGGTGGTAGAGGCGGAGGAGGAGGAGGTGGAAGTGGTGGGGACAGAAGAAGAGCAATAGGTGGCGCAACAGAGCTATGCTGATGGTGGTGTATGACAGCTGTACCATGGCAGCTACAACATCTTTGTTCAGGAGGTAACTTAAAAAATAAAACATGCATAGATGGAAGCACAACAAAGGCAAAAACACAATGATTAGAGATCTACTGTGGTGTATTACAATGGTCAGTGTAATTTTAAAACAAACAGTTTCTGGATATTTGAGTGCAAACTTTTGAAACACTGTAGTTTCCTGTTTGCTCATTCCTTGCCAAAAACTAATAGCAAAATCACCATGACAATATGTGTACTGCCCCATTAGGTCACACTTGTCCTCTGGCCATTCTTGTCAACCTGAATGACCCAGATGAGCATTATTGTCTACCAATCAGTCGTAGAACCCTGATTAAATAGGCATCCTTTCATTCTATTTCTTTTCACTGGAGACCACTAGGACAGATTTCTTTGGAACTAATGGAGGCTGTGTATCAAATAATAAGTGTTTATAACACTTTCTGATTATTTGAAAATAACAAGCATCAATAAAATCATGATTGAGGATAAGGATCACTCAGACTCTTAATGCTGTATTCCAGTGAGGGTGAGGATCACTTAAACCCAGAACCTTCTTGCTGTGAGGCAACAGCACTAACCACTACACCACCGTGCCGCACAATTGTGAAACACCATTCAGTCTGTAAAATCTGAAGGTTTACAGTGTTTCCTACTGTTGGGAGTTTTGCCTGTAGAATGCCTGTACCCATTGCACTTGCAGTTTAGTGCCATCATCTCATTAGGGTCCAGAAACAACTGTGCCCTATGTTTGGGCTACAACCCACATTCACTTGTGCAACATAGGATTTGCAACCTGTTGTGTCAGCAAATTATATTGAGCTGCATGCCATGCTGCATTCAGTGTATTTCGGAAGTGGAAAGTTAGAGATCAGAATGACAATTTTTGACCTTCGTGCATTCTAGGTACAAAGTAGGAAAAAAAAAAACCATGGACAAATCCAGGTTTGTCCTTTGGTCGCAACCAGTTAGCCAACAAACTGTGATGAGTGGATATTCACTTCTTCAAAACAGGAAACTATAGTCCATGCTATAGATTTAGATTTTAACAATGCTGATTGATCTAAAGCAAGTGTGTGTGTATATATACATTCGAGACATGGAGAATCAAAACCGTGACATAAATCTCTAAATGTCACTTGTGAGGAAATCGATGAATTGCAGGCTTGTAGTACTCAAGTCCAGGACTTGGACTTGAGTCCGACTCATGCCCTAATTTTCAGGACTTGTGACTTGATTTGGACTCGAGCACTGATGAGTCGAACTTGGACTCAGACTCGTGCATGAACTGCATTCGGACTCATTAATTGGAGACGAGGAGTTGGATTTTTTTCTTTATTTTTTGTAACATCCCATAATAATTCGACATAAGATATTTATCTCATCTCATCTCATTATCTCTCGCCGCTTTATCCTGTTCTACAGGGTTGCAGGCAAGCTGGATCCTATCCCAGCTGACTACGGGCGAAAGGTGGGGTACACCCTGGACGAGTCTCCAGGTCATCATAGGGCTTCTACAGAACCTAATATTGTGAAGTTTCAGGGAATTCGAAGACATCTCGGTGCATAAAGGGCAAGGTCAGAAGCCACTAGTGAATGGGCGTGACCTTCGAGCCCTCAGGTGGCACTGCCTGAGAAACTGTCATGCTAATGTGACAAATATAACCACATGGGTTCGGGAGGACTTCAGAAAACCATCATTACTTAACACAGTCCACTGCTGCATCCAGAAATATAACCTGAAACTGTATTACACAAGGAGGAAGCCATTCATCAATTCTATGCAGAAACGGTGCCAGTTTCTCTGGGTCCAAACTCATCTCAGATGGACTGAAAGACAGTGGAAGTGAAATTATTGTACTTCTGAAAGGTGGAATTTCTGCCATGCCCCCCCCCAAAGAGATTTAAACAGGTTTTCTTGTAACATCCTTCTGTATTCCCCCTTCAATTTCCACAAAAAGCCCAGATCCTGAGGATGATCATTTGTGAGCTAGTAGTATTGGTGTACTGACACTACCAACTTCTTAAAGTGCCATGCTGTTAGACTCAGGGTGCCTCTGCCATACTGGTTTTACTTCATCTAGACTTCCGTAAGATACACTGGCTGTATTAATCCCCTAAAAACTCAAGCATTGCGAGCCTTCTTAGCATGAATATCAACAATGCTGAACAGGAGAATAACAACTCTGTTGTATCTTTTATTTCATTATGTAATGCATCTAATTCTCTCCTTCTACAAGGACTTGGAAGGAGCTCTGCAGATGACACAAGGTAAATTAACAAAACTGAGCTGATGTGTAATATACACTATGTGGATAAAAGTATGTGAACACATGACCATCCCACCAATATGTGGTTCTTCCCCAAACTGCCATAAAGGTTGAAACACAAAAGTCTAGAATATCTTTGTATGCTGTAGCATTAAGATTTCCATTCTCTGAAATGAAGAACTGATGGGATCTATCATGGCAATGGCCCTGTGTACAAAGCAAGGTCTGTAAAGACATGGTTCGGCAAGGTTGTGTGAAAGGACTTGAGTGACCCAAGCCCTGACCTCCACCCCACAGCCACATTTCAATATCTCATGAAAAGCCTTCCCAGAACAGTGGAGACTGTTGTAACAACGATTTTATGTTATTGGCTATGGTTTTGGAATGAGCACATATGGCTATGATGGCCAGGTGTCCACATACTTTTAGCTATATATGTATGTCTACAATATAGCATTGAGGTAATCTATTTAGCTTAGCACTTTTGAGCATATCACACCTGATATATTTTATCTTTCAGGCCCCAGATGGAGGAAGGAGCATCACCAACACCTAGCAATATATCCATGAGAAGCAACAATTCTTTGGATATACCACTAATGTTCAGTAGAGAAATCCCTCTGGATCATCGGTATATTAAAGTTTTCCATACATAGAAAATGGACACTGTGCAGATGCACACCTTAATGTTGGGTATAGTATTGTATAGAGGACTGTTTTTAACTTTGCTCTCCCAACTCATTCCCAAAGGAATGAAATTGCCATCCACTTTCACAAAAAGTCTGACCAATCCCATATCCTCCTGCAGACACTCTTGATCAATCTAATCTGCTCTGGTAAAAATGTTTGATGCTTTCTACCCATTTGCTCAATCCTGCCCATTCCCACAGACACCCATGACCAATCCAACCTTCTCTTATGGAAAATTTGACTAATTTCACACACCTGCAGAAAATCTTCCCAATCCCACCCACCACTGTGGAGGCTCTTGACCAATAGTCCTTGCTACTGGAGAAAATTTGCCCAATACCATCAGCTCCGGAAGGATATATGATCAATCACACCCACTCCCAACGACATTCTTGACTGCAATCCTGCAGAAAGTCTGACAAACCCCACCAGCTCCAACAGGAAGCTTAACCAATCCCTTCCACTCATGCAGACACTCTTGATTTTGTTGGCATCCATGAAATGTTCTACTTCCCAAAATACAAACCATGTATTAATTTAAAACACCATGAAAATGTTAACGCAGATACTGGGGATAAATGATTGTATAGCGTAAATTCACTGTGTGAGTATCCAGTCAAAAAAGTCAAAGTCCTTCCTGTGCCAGGTTTTCTCAGGCAGTCTCTTGCCCCAGTACTAACTAACAAGGCCCTTAAGGTGCATTGGGCAGCACCGATCTCTGCTTCTGTAGCCCCCGGCATCTCGCCAATATAGCTAGGGTTACAGTGGAGGGCTGGTCCTCTGGAAACCACGAGAGTTTGACTCCCCACTTGCATCTGTATTGCAGTGTACCTTGCCAGACAGCAGTAGGTACCATTTTTATGATGGTCTATGGTATGACCTGACCATGAGTAGAACTTGTGATCTCCTAGTCGAGAGGTGGACATGCTAACCACTAGGCCAGCTCATGGTTGAGCATCTAGTATGTTCCCATATTAATAAACATGGCCTTTCTTTGTTCTGGAAGCTTCATATCTGACTGCCCCAATCCAGCCTCCTGTGAATGTAAAAATAAAAAATTTTTTGAGTGTCCTGCAGGATCACAGTCCTGCTGCAAAGCTCTAGCTGTGGACAGATCACGTATTATTAATATTCTTAGAAAGCTGAGTAGTAAAATGAATATATATTGTGTTTCAGGTTGATGCTGGAAATAAGACTTTCACCATTCTACAGTTACCAGTCAATGAAGAGTGAGCAGACAGTGGTGCCCTCTAGTGGAAATCTTTACACCAATCACCATGGGTACTGATGACTAAATACTAAAAATAATCCCCCACTTTTTTCAAAATAACTTGGATGCTTTTTTTGTTACCTATAATTAACTTTTTTTAAATGTAAAATCACTTTTTATTAGGCTTAACATGACTTTTTTATCACCTCACTTCATAGAGACCTGGCTGGTGTGCCCCATCACCCCAGATGTTCAGTGTGTAGAGAGAGGCTGAGAAACCCAAAGTTCTTGTCTTGTGGACACTTGTCTTGCAGTATATGCTCCATGCATACTTGCTTAAAATGCCATGGGGTATCCAGAACACATCAACATCCAGTTAACCTAAATGCTTCAGTTACAGCATTGGTGATGAATGTCCAGCAGGTTCTGTCACCTCTGTATTCTGCTTCTCCTATTCCATCAAATGATGCTAGAGCTGGAGATGATGTCTGTGATCTCTGCTCTGGGATAAAGATGAAAGCAGTGAAGTCATGTCTGACCTGCGCTGTGTATTACTGTGAAACTCATGTGAAGGAGCACTACACAGTACCAGCACTGCAGAGACACAAGCTGGTGGAGGTGAATGTAGACTTGGAGTCTCCAGCTTCATGACAAGGCTCTGGAGGTCTTCTCGAAGACTGATAAGACTTGCACACTGTGTGCACTGCTGGAACATAATGATCATGAAAAATGACTTTAAATAGTTATTTTCTGAAACAGTTTGATCCTGATTTGGTATAATGATAGACAGTATAAGCAAATCATAGCTTGATTTTAATTTAGTGACATCAATAAACATTAGTCACGTAAGTAACGTGTACCAAACTTAAATTGCATGCTTCTCCTGACATCTCGTATGTATCTAGTATTTGTATCTAGTGTTTTTAAAAAAAAATCTCACTCCCGTTTTTTCCATTATGACTAATTAATGCATTTATTGCATGATTGCTTTTATAGCCTGCAGGTCTCCGAGCACTTTTCGAACCTTTGCAATGAACTCATTTTGAGAACAGCGCCCCCTGTTGTTAGCAATCTGCTTAACCTGTAAAATCCCAATGGAAGGATCTTTTAATATATTGGAGTAGCCTCTGTCCTGCACAGTTTAGCATTATCTTGCCCGAACAAACCCATTTCATCACAGAAATGGGCTGTTAACTAGCTGACATAAAAGGAAAAGGATCAACAATGCAATCAATTTTTTTATTCCATTATTGTTTTCAAAGTTTCATCAGTTCCAAGATGGCGGCTTAGGTGTGTTTGGCGTCCTAGTTTGTCTATGTATCCTTGTCTGCGTTTTATTTTTTGTCCGTTTTTTTCATCCCTGTCTAAGTGTTGCTGCTGTGCACTTCTACAATGAAAACAATATCTGCCTGATTTAAGTCAGCAATCAGCGAATCGGACATAAACAATGTTGCCTGTTGTTTGGCTGTACCTGTTGGGTTTCACGCTGACTGCGCCTGCAGCGGATCACTCAGGACATGATGGAATAAATGTTACTTTTCATTGGATTATCCCCCGATGCACAACCATACTGGGTTCGGAATCGGCACCATTTTCTCGATGGATTACTGATGGATTGCTGCTCTTTGGGCTGCATGGGTGTGAGGGCCTGTGCCCTCTACGAGCGCAGGTATGGATGGAGGCGCTGCGTCCTCGCGCTGCCGCTGCCGCTGGTAACCACCGGCGGAGAGCGATCAAGGCATTGTGGATTATTCTCCTGTTGTTGCTCTCAGGTAATATCCACCCCAACCCGGGGCCTGAACTGGCACAGCTCGAAACTCCATCTGATCTGGCAAGTAGCAATGGATTACGTTTTGTCCATCTTAACGTGCGCAGTCTACTAAACAAGATAGACTCTGTTCGCATTTGGGCAAAGTTGGCTGATTGTGATGTCATGGTTCTATCTGAGACGTGGCTTAAACCCTCAATAACGAACAATTCCATAAACATTGACGGATACAACATTTTCAGGTCTGACCGCGTAAATAAAGGTGGTGGCGTCGCTATCTATGTCAAGTCTCATCTGAACTGTTCATGCACCGAAGTGTTCACCAGATCTAAATACTTTGAACTATTGACAGTTAAACTGGAGCTTCCCAATGGCGCTGACCTAAGTATAA
>JAODVO010000018.1:17462565-17473010 GCA_025400055.1 Notarius lentiginosus
GCCCTTGCCACTTGGCGACTAATTTGGAGCTCGACGTGGGCAATAATACGAGCACTTTGTCTCCCGGCGTGAACTCTCTCAGGTGCGTGCCCCATCATACAGCTGGCTTTGACGTTCTTGTGCTGCCTCAAATTCTCCTGGGTTAGGTGCGTGAGGGTGTGGAGTTTTGCGCGCAAGTCAAGAAATGTACTGGATTTTCTTTTTACGAGGTGAAGGTCCCGCCTCCCAATTTTCCCGTAGCATGTCCAGAATGCCACGCGGCTTACGCCCATATAATAATTAAAAGGGAGAAAACCCCATGGAGGCTTGCGGGACCTCTTGTATTGTGAATAACCAGGGCTCGAGCCACTTATCCCAATTACGCGGATCTTCACTTACGAATTTCTGGATTATGTTCTTGAGTGTTTAGTTAAAATCGCTCTACTAAGCCATCCGTTTGTGGGTAATGTTCACTGGTGCGGATGGACTTAATCCCCAGTAACCCATACAGTTCGCGCAGTGTGCGTGACATAAAGTGTCTTGGTCTGTCAGGATTTCTTTTAGAATCCCGACCCGGGAGATAAAGCGGAAGAGTGCTTCCGAAAACTGTGTGCTGAGATATTGTGGAGAGGCACTACTTCCAGATATCGCGTTGCATAGTCCACCAGAACTAAAATAAAGCGATATCCCTGTGCTGACCAATCTAATGGCCCGACAAGATCCATCCCAATTCGCTCAAATGGGGTCTCGATTAGAGGAAGAGGGTGCAACAGTGCTTTTGGAGTGTTCGTGGGATTTACTAATTGGCATTCACGGCATGCCGCACACCACCAATGGACATCCCCACGAATCCCTGGCCAATAAAACCCGGGCCATTATTCGGGCTAGTGTTTTATCTTGCCCTAATTGTCCAGCCATGGGATTAAAGTGAGCCGCAGGGAATACGAGTTCCCTACGGCTCTTTGGGGTTAACGACTGGGTTATTCATTCATTAGTTTGAGTGTCCTGTGTCACTCGGTGCAATCTATCTTTAATAATAGCAAAATAAGGGAAGGTCGGTGCCGCGCTTGGCTGAAGAGTTTGACCATTGATTACTCTCACTTGGTCAAATGCATGCCACAGAGTCTCGTCTCGCGACTGCTCTAATGGGAAATCCCCAAGGGAATCCCCGAGAGAGGGAGGAGGAGCAGGCTGCTCCTCACTCTGACGCGGTGCTGATGTAGACGGCTCTGTGACAGCTTCTCCGGTCAATGCCACACCGGGATCTTCCCATGACCTATTTGTGCAGGACCCACTATGTGTTAAATATTCCATCAGCTTTTTAAACTCTGGCCAATCAGTACCCAAAATCAACAAGTGGGTGAGACGAGGATTAACTGCTGCCTGTATTCTATGCATTTGTCCCGGAATAGAATACGGACAGACACTAAGGGATAATTGTGAACATCCCCGTGCACACACAACACTTTGACCACTTGTGCTATCCCCAATGCCTCACCTTGCACCAGGCGTTGGTGAATTGAGGTCTGATTACAACCAGAATTCACCAAAACATGATATGTATCCCCTTGAACACTTACCGGTATGCAATATGTTCTGGCCCGATTGGGGGTGGTCTCTGGCATGTCGGGGATCCGGATCATGGCCTCCACCTCCCTTGCAGAGCCCCGATTCTGGAGATGCTCCAGCTCACCACCGCATCAGCATACCAGCCCAGGCTTTCCCTCTGCACCAGTGTTATGGGCATCACTCACCTGAGGGTGGAAGGACACAGACAAGGAAGAGGGAGATGGGAGAACACCACAGGTGCGACAGGCCGGCTGGGGAGGAGTCAGCCCCTGCCTCCGCAGTGGGGGAATGGGGTGAGAGGGAGGGGAGGAGAAGAGAAACAAGGAGGGATGCCTTCACCTCATCCGCCTGTCATCGGAACCACTGCCAGATGGTCCTCTGCCATCTTGATGGCTCGCTGGAGCGATGCCGGGCAGTGACACTGGACCCATTCTGCTGTTCCTTCCAGAAGCCGAGAGATGAACTGTTCCAGTGCCATCAGGTCGATGATCCTGTCAGTGTTACCATCTTCCACCCTCAGCCACCACCGGCAGGCGTCCCGGAGTTGTTGGCCAAATGGAAACGGTCGGCCGACCTCCTCCAGTGTCAGCTTCCAGAACCGCTGGCGATGTTGTTCCAGGGAGCGGTCGACCCACTGCAAAATGGCCCTCTTGAGTTCAGAGGAGTTGAGCTGGCTGTCAGCAGGGAGCTGCTGCACCGCGAGCTGTGCCTCACCTGTCAGGAGCGGGAGGAGGTGAGCCATGCACTGCTCAATTTGCCACCCCCACACTTGGGCTGCTTGCTCAAAGAGAGCGATGAAGGCTTTAGGCTTGTCATGCGGGCCCATCTTCATGAGGGTGACATGAGTCCATGGTGGTAATGGTGGACGCCCCTGCGGATGCCAGCAGATGGCAGAATGCTTGGTGATCTTCCCACTGGGCCAGCATCAAGGCTTCAAAGCGTTGTTCAAAGCGAAGTCAGCTCTTCTCTGCTTTCCTCCTCCTTTTATGCTCCATCCCTGCAACACACACACACACACACACACTAATTGACACCAGGCATAATGACTTAGCCACTGACCTTCCCTGACCCTGCCCTCCATTCACAAACTGCTGATTGGCCACACCCCCATTGCCACAATGTGTCATCTGTTATTTCATAGTTTTGATATCTTCAGTATTGTTCTACAATGTAGAAAATAGTCAAAATACAGAAAAGCTGAGGAATGATTACTTTTGACTGGTACTGTATATTGTAATACATGTAATACATTTGTTGATGTTTGTTAATGTTGACATTTGTTATAAAGACGTGTCAATTGTCAAATTCTGAAAACTAATAATTCGTTCATATCTATTACTGACATATTAATGAAAGTAATTATCAAAAGGTTAATAAAACAACTATAAAATGATATTTAAATATTTCTTGAAACTATTTAAGTGATTACGGTTGGCTTCGTGGTTAACTATAAGTGACCAGTGGTTAATCTACTAAGCTGCCCCCTGCATTTTTATCTTTTCTAAGGTAACGTGATTTCCATTCTCAGATGTTAGTGTTGGCATGTATTTACATTATTGATCATTTATTTTAAATGACTCATGCAGTACAATCCAAAAATGACATTTGATATGTCTGAATGGGCAAGTAGGACACTGTGCAATTCACACAGCTATGAAAATAACAATGTATTTTTAGATTGGAAAAGTAAGGAAACTAATCTCTCAGAAAATTCCTAGATAGTCTACCCAGCAAGCATAGTTTTTTATAAGGCATAACAAAACTTATAACGACTAACCCTAATTTTAACCTCATTTTACTCCAGACAATAAATAAAAGTGAATTACTATTGTTAGGCATATCAGATGCTCACTGTCTGTTGTGTAAAAATTGTGCATGCAGACGCTCATTAAAGTTTCCAAACCTGGCATTGCTTAACTCTTGAATATTTTCTATCATGAATGCTATCATTAAAAAGCTTATAATCTCTGCTTTCCAAAGAAATGTATCTCGTTAAGATCTGCTCAGTACTTTGGGAGTAATGGCAGGTTGAAGTTGATACAACAGAGTAAAAACTCTGCTCACGCGATGTTGGGAAACTGCCAGTGCCTTTTGAGTCACAGGAAAGCGGTCAGGCTCTCTCTCTTCTGATCAGTTTCCAACTGGATTACTCGTGAACATCAATCAGATAACCTTTATAGGGATGTTCTCTAGTTCTCACTGTTTCTGATGAAATATTCAGCAAAATTTTCCATCAGCTAGTTTTGATGTTCTGCTTCAAGAGAAGACTTTGAAGTGAGTTTTCATAGCTTTAAAAAATTATCTTTTCAAACCTAACTGATTCATGTAAATAAATAACTATTTTAGAATATATCTGGAGTTGTTTTGATGAAAAAGTATTAAGATCTTAGTGGTTGGAATGATATTTAAAAAAACCGGAAGTCAGAAACACGAGTGTCAATTTCAATTCAGTTAATTGGAATTGTTTATTGGATGTAGATTACATAGTTTTTTGAGGTTAGCCTTGAAAGCTGTGAAAATTAATTGAAATAATCATTAATATTCTTTCATATAAACACTAGTAAGCCCTACTTAGAAATACAAAGGCCTACAAAGCACAAAGAGGGGATTAGAAATAATTTTATGACTTGTTTATTGTGTACTGATTGAATTTTTTTTTTACCTAATCACCATCATTAATGCTAATTAAATACTACTTTGCATAATTGGTTTTTACTAATTTTTCAAAATTCGTATTCCGTATACAACCATCTATGTGCCTGCCAATTTCCATGGAAATATCTTGAAAAATAAAAAAAGTTATTAAGAAAAAACATTTGATCTCATTCATTAATGAGGTCCATTTTGGACCATGTGATCCTCATACAGAACATTACGGGAGTTTTCTAAAAATTAAGCCGTTTCTTCAATCTTTGATTTGTAATATCTCAGGAACGAATAAACATTTTAATTCTGTAAAAAGTATGTTATTCTGAATTCACTGAGACCAGTTTCAAACAATTTAGATTGAATTTGAATTTTAACCTGATATGCCTACTTGTAATAAAAGTATAGAACTGCAGTCTTTTTATAATTACACTACTGTAATATTAACATTAGTGGGTGATGTGTAATATATTGTTTTATATTACTATAGATGACAACATATTGCTTATTTGATTTAAACACATTATTTTAGTTGAATGCTCTGTTTCATTGATAAACTCGTTGCGATACTCTTGTGTGGTATATGTAATTTATTGTATATATTCTGTTTCTCTCCTTCCTTTTTTCTTTCTTGCATCAAGGATAGTCATCCAATTTCATTGTACTTAGTGCAAAGATAATAAAGGCATTCATTCATTAATATTTTTTTCAGATTTGCCTATAAAGATGAATATGAGAAGTTCAAGCTCTACCTGACTGTCATACTTCTACTTTTCTCCTTTACGTGTCAGTTTGTGGTTAGCTACAGGTATGTCCAGAATCTTTTGTACTGCATAAGGTGGATGTTTAGTGTCCTAGTTCATTTCATTCCAGACCACCAGGGTGGTTCCCTTTTTGCTCGGTTTCTTGCAGAGTAGCAATAGTAATAGAAAATCACCGTGTATAGCCTAAGTCATGTTCGTCGTCTTTCCTATTCTCATCTTGTCATGGAAGAATTGGATTCAAGATATTTTGCTCTCTAATCAACTGTTTAAAGGAAGGATACATATGTAATATAGTTCTACTGTACAACCAAGTAATGAACCATTATGGCCACCTGGGTTAATTGGGTTGAAGAGAATGGCCAGACAACAAGCATGACATAGTGGGCGTTTCATAGGCTGCACGCTCAAGGCCACGATAATAGGCAAAATGTGATGACTTTGCTGTTAATACTCAGCAAGGAAATACAGTACCAATCAAAAGTTTGTACACCCCTACTCGTTTTTCTGTATTTTGACTATTTTCTACATTATAGAACAATACTGAAGACCTCAACACTATGAAATAACATCTAGAACATATATGGAATTATGTGGTAAAGTGTTAAAAAAAACCAATATGTTTCATATTTTAGATTCTTCAAAGTAGTCACATTATTGGCATTATCTTAACCAGCTTCATGAGGTAGTCGCCTGGAATGCTTTTCAATTAACGTATGCCTTTTCAAAAGTTAATTGGTGCAATTTCTTGCCTTCTTAATGCATTTGAGATCAAACAGTAATTTTAATTTAATAAAAATACAGTAAATAGCCCTATTCGACAACTGTAGTAATCCATATTATGTCAAGAACTGCTCAACATCAAATGAAGCGTCTTTTAATGAATAAATATAAAGAAAAAACAATGAATTAGAAGGGTGTCCAAACTTTTGACTGGTACTGTAAGTGAACAGGAAAAACTCCACTAGTTTCAAAGGAGTCCGCCCTTGGCAGTCCTCAACTTGGTCTTAGTAATCACAGTTATGTAGGTTACTTAGGAATCTCGGAAATTCTTTTATACTTTTTAGTATAAATACGGTGGTGATTATAGGAAATTGCGTACGCTGATTGGTCAAGAGATTCAGACTATTTCTCGATAATCACTTCGAGCGACTTGGCAAAATAGCGGCTGATCGCTTCGTCAGTGTAACAATTACAAATTATGAAAGAAAATCCTGTTCCTAAATGCATTAAAGATGCTGTAAAGTTTGGTCTAAAACTATTCAAAGGTAAGGTGGAATTGGGATTTTGTTTAGAAATAGATAAAATAAGTATTTTATGTGACTCTCATAGATGAGTGACAAGCCTGTGCACGTTACATGAATGCTGTTTTTGAAGATTAAAATATATATTTTTTCAATATTTATTTTTAAAAATAATCACCTGTGTATTTATACTAAAACAACTCTCCACCTCAGGCTCAGTGAATATTGGTGAATAATAACCTTGACTTCGTCTAGGTTATTATTCACTTTGCCTTTGGCGAATAATTGTTAAATAATGCTGTTTTATATTTAATGCATAAATAAGAAGTGAATGCATGTTTTTTTTTAACTCTACCTGTTTTTGTTTTGTTTTTTCATTAACAGAGTGCTTGATGCACTTTTCAACTTTCTGTTGGTGTGGTATTACTGCACATTGACGATAAGAGAGAGTATACTCATTAATAATGGCTCTAAGTGAGTAATAACTAGATAATAAAGTATGCTTTTATTACAATAGTCAAATACAATGACTTTCACTTTTTTAATGCACTGTCTAGTGTTAACATCAATTTACTTCTTCATTAAAAAAGATTTAACATTCAGCTTTAGTTTATTTTGGTTGTATCTTGACCTCTGACCAGGTTTTTCTGTGTCTTTTGGTGTTGCAGGATTAAGGGCTGGTGGGTATTTCAACATTATGTGTCAACTTACCTCTCTGGAGTAATGCTGACTTGGTAGGATATGTTGTATTTTTTTCAGGATGAGTGAGAAATTATGCATTGTAACAGGTTTAGTTTTGTACGCAATTGTAGGTCTAAAACTGGAGCCGATATTTCTGTTAAAATAATATACTATTAACAATTTTGGTATTTATTGATCACATAAAATATGTGATTTAATATATACAGTGGGGTTCAAAAGTCAAAGATCATGAGTGAAAATGCTTCTATTTTGCATCATTTTTATTTTCTTGGATGCCAAATAGAATTTAAGTATTTCTATGCAATTCAGTCTGTCTTTATTTGGTATGTCCTTTTTTTCTGTTAATGCCCATGTATGCGCAGTGTACACCACACACATGTATACTCTGTGTGTGTGTGTGTGTGTGTGTGTGTGTGTGTGTGTGTGTGTGTGTGTGTGTATACTAGTGCATCTCAAACAATTAGAATATCATGGAAAAAGTTCATTTTTTTTGTAATTTAATTCAAAAAGGTAAACTTTCATGTATTTTGTAGTCATTACATGGAAAGTGAACTAGTTGGAGGTTTTTTTTTTTTTGGATGATTATTGTAACGCGGCAATGACAGACCAGACACTCGCGGATTAAGAACAAACTCAGGGTTTTAATATGGCAATGTACAATTACCAGGCCAGGTCAATACCGGGAAATCCAACTGAGTAATGAGGACTAGAGAAATCATGGTCATGAAACGGGTGAGAGTCCAAAAACCGGAAATCAGGAAAACAGGCAGAATAAACACAAGGGCTAGGCAAATCGGAGTCGAGAAATGGGCAGAGATCGAGAAACCAGGAAGCGAGAGAAAAGAGCAAACAAACAGAAGGGCTAGGCGAAACTGGAAGAAACCGGAAGGCAAAAGGGGTCATGCACGAAAATGCAATCAGATACAAACGCTCAGTAGGCTCACAGAAAATGTGGAAGCAAGACTGTGCAAAGAACTAAACAAACAGAGGGGTATAAATACAGACATAAACAAACCGTGGCGGCACTGTGGTGTAGTGGTTAGCACGGTCGCCTCACAGCAAGAAGGTTCTGGGTTCGAACCCAGCGGCCAGTGAGGGCCTTTCTGTGTGTTTGCATGTTCTCCCCGTGTCTGCGTGGGTTTCCTCCGGGTGCTCCGTGTTTCCCCCACAATCCAAAGACATGCAGTTAGGTTGACGTGGGGTGGCCTTGGGCTGAGGCTCCCTTGAGCAAGGTACCTGACCCCTGACTACTCCCCAGGTGCTCTGGTGTGGCTGCCCACTGGTCTGAGTGTGTGCGTGTGTTCACTGCTTCAGATGGTTAAATGCAGAGGATGAATTTCACTGTGCTTGAAGTGCGCATGTGACGAATAAAGGTTTCTTAAAAAAAAAAAAAAAGGTACAGGTGATGATAATTAGAACTTGGGGGAGCCACTCCTAGGAAGTGGCTCTGGATTGGTGGATTGGGTGCACCTGGTAGTGTCAGGTGTGTGAGTGGGATTGTGGGAAGTGGAGTCCAGAGTGTTAGGTGAGCCCGGGAGCGTGACAATTTTTTTAATGTTGAAACATTTCATTCCATTATTTTTAAGCCATTTTTGGTCTACATCATTTCTTTACACGTGCCTAAGACTTTTGCATCGTACTGGACATTACAGCACAGTGAAATTATTTTCTTTACATATCCCATCTTGTTAGGATGTTGGGGTCAGAGTGCAGGGTCAGCCATGATATAGCCCCTGAAGCTGAAACACTTAAGGACCTTGTTCAAGGGCCCAACAGTGGCAGGTTGGAAGTGTTGGAGCTTGAACCACCGACCTTCTGATCAGTAACCCAGAGCCTTAATCACTGAGCCAGCACTGCCCATTGGAGGACAAAGGAACAAATTTCAGGCACACAATGCAAACTCCTTTGACAAGATGGTTGAGTACACTCACAAAGTCTCTCTTAATCTCTCAAGGCACAATATGAGCTTTCATTCCTTTTTCCTTCTTTTGCTCACTCATTCGTTCAGCTAGTTATGCTTAATAAATTTAGCTTGAACATCCTTCCAAGTAATTGATATCACTGAGGATTGATATATTTTACTCCCCTTTTTGCCTCACAGTGAACACAGAGCAAAAAAGGAGAATAAAAACAGCAATTAAAGCAAGCTGTGTCACAGACACATGACTGTCCCCTTGAGGAACAAGATGCAAAAGATGAATGGCTGCAAGAGGACACCAGAACATCAAAACCTGGTGAAAATTTAAAAACGTGAAATTTGTTATTACCAACTAATGAACCCTATCATTAAAAGTAGGCAGAATGGAGAGCTGGCGTCAGGATGAGTCAGAACTCCTTTACACAGAAAAAAAAAAAAGATTCTGTAATTATTTAGTATTATTATATGACTGAAATAGCATCAGGACCAAGATGATGTAAGCCATTTGCATTTAAAATCCAAAAAGCCGTATAAGGTTCTCTGCTGTAATCTCACTTATTATCAGAGCCTTTACGGAAGTCTGAAAAATGCAGTATCTCTGATACACAAGCTTTTAGTGTGGTTCGTTTCCACTACATCAAAGAGTGCCTAATGAAATATCTCTTCTCTAGGTCTGGTCATGAATGTGGTCAGCGAGGTTTAACAAAAACACGACCCAATATTCAGTAATTATTTCTAAGGTTCATCTAGATCATCTAAAATCAAGACATCCGCCCAGACACAGAATGTGCCTGCACCAAAACAAGGAAGGAGTTCTCCAATTAGGACTGCGATCAAAAGGGTCCAGAGGTGACCTTGTCTGGATGGGGGTGGCACAAAGGAAGATCTAAGCAAATAACACACTTTTCAGAGATTGGGCAGCATTAATGGCTGAATACTCTTTTTATCCTCACAGGATTTTGGCTCAAAAATTGGGTAAATGTGGCACGATCCTGCACCAAGTCTTCACTTTCAGTCTTTACATCGTCACTAACATGAATCATAAATTAGGCATCCTGCAAAGCTGATTAGTAGGGATAGTTCACCTGTTGTCTTCAATCTCAAAAAGACTTGAAAATATCCTGCTGTAATTTTGAAAGTGAACGAGTTGTAAATTCAGAAATGGAATGTGATTGTGGAGATTTTTTTTTCCATGTGCATTGCTGCAAAATAAAATATGATAATTGCACCGAATAATTAACAGTTATTCCACAAAATCGAGTCATGCATGAGCGCTGAGTCAGTTATGTCCCATGTATGACAAGACTGAGTGGAATAACTGTTGTATTCTATCCACATTCACTAGATTTTGAGAAACAGAGCATTTTTATTTTTTGCAAATTCAATAAATAAAAACTTTCTACAAAACGTCAGACCAAATTATTTCCACTTAGAATCAGGCTTGTAGTACTCGAATCCGGTACTTGGACTCGAGTCCGACTTGTGCCCTAATTTTAAGGACTCATGATTTGACTTGGACTTGAGCACTGATGACTAGGACCTGGACTCGTGCATTAACTGCATTCGGACTCGTAAATTGGAGACGAGGACTTGGATTTTTTCTTTATTTTTTGTAACATGCCATAA
>JAODVO010000018.1:17516042-17528036 GCA_025400055.1 Notarius lentiginosus
GATAGGCTCCAGCTTGCCTGCGACCCTGTAGAACAGGATAAAGCGGCTAGAGATAATGAGATGAGATGAACATGGAAGTGAGTCCATATTCATTGGTTATAGACGCTATACCATAAGTAAGGAAGAAAACACAACATCCTATTCTTGGAAAATAATCAGTGCCATGGTTGTGCAATGAAGCCTAACTGTTGACACCTAAGAGTTGATTATTTTCCATTATTCTTTCCATTCCGATGTTGTGAAAACCATAAATTTACTTCTAGCTCCTTGGGCTTTATGTGCTGTATGTTTAGGTACAGTATGTACGTTCTTTAGGGTTCTTCCGAGAACAGGTGAATCTACTATACTGAACTCACATGACACTTCTGATGGAATCTGGTTGCACCAGAACTAATTTAGAGAGTTTGTGCAGTGATGGACGTAAATACTTATGCAATCACAACTTTTACATTTGTAAATGATTTTGCAAACTATGTTGATCCCTTCTATATAATAACACCAAAATGTTGGATATTTTGGAAGATTTATGGCATAAAATCCCAATTAAGTCATTTTCAGTTCCATATTAAACATTCAAAGTGGGGGAGGGTGTTAGGGGGGTTGAATACTTATGCGCTGTATCTGATACATTATTTTAATGAATTGCAGGGTACATTTTCTTACACTAATGGCTGTAATTATATTTGTTTAGTGGAAACTTGTTTCACAGTGAGGTTTATGGAATATATTGTATATGTTGTATTCAGTACAGTGTGTTCTTCACTCAGGTAAGTGCAACACACACACACACACACACAAGAAGCTTGAGGTGGAGGTGGAGGAGCAGAGCAGAACAGAACTTCAGATATGTATGGAATTTTAAAACTATCTTCACCATCCTCACAGTAATAAGCACGTTTGTTCAGATTCCATATTCCTCAACCAACGTTTTCAGACAGAAGATGTGAGATAGAAGACAGAAGAATTAGCTAATTTGAAAACGAAGACATAAAGAAACTTCTTTACATAGAATCACATAGTCCATGACATTAGTGTGGTATAAGGGGAATAAAACACTTCAGGACATACTGTGAGCTATTTATGGCTAACATTATATCTAGTTCTATAAAAGGCAGGTCACCACTGATTGATGGATTTGCGCATTCAATTTCTACAACCCCCTTTCCAAAATATGTTAGGATGTTGTGTAAAATATAAGTAAAAATAGGCTGCAATAATTTGCAAATCATGGAACCCCTTTGTTTCATTGAAAATAGTACAAAGACAACATATCAAATGTTGAAACTGAGGAATTTTATTGTTTTTTGAAAAACATATATTCATTTTGAATTTGATGCCAGCAATATGTTTAAAAAAAGTTGGGACATGGGCATGTTTACCACTGTGTTGCATCACTTCTTCTTTTAACAACACTGTAAATGTTTGAGATCTGAAGAGACCAGTTACTGTACTTTTAAAGGTGAAATGTTGTCCCATTCTTGCCTGATATACAATTTCAGTTGCTTGACAGTTTGGAGTCACGTTTGTCATATTTTGTGCTTAATAATGCGCCAAATGTTTTAAATGGGAGACAGGTCTGGACTGCAGGCAGGCCAGTTTAGCACCTGGACTCTACTATGGAGCCATGCAGTTGTAATGCATGCAGAATTCGGTTTGGTATTGTCTTGCTGATATAAGCAAGGCTTTCCCTGAAAACGATGTCACGTGGATGGCAGCATGTTGCTCCAAAACCTGTATATATCATTCAGCATTAATGGTGCCTTCCCAGATGTGAAAGCTACCCATGTCGTGTGCACTAATGTGCCCCCCCCCCATACCATCACAGGTACTGGCTTTTGAACTGTGTGCTGATAACAAGTTGGATGGTCCCTCTCCTCTTTAGCCTGGAGGACGTAGCATCCATGATTTCCTAAAATAATTTCAAAATTAAATTTGTCAGATCACAGGACAGTTTTCCACTTCGCCTCAGTCCATCATAAACGAGCTCAGGTGGCGGTGTTTCTGGATATTGTTGATATATGGTTTTAATTTGCATTTGTGGATGCAGCAACAAACTGTGTTTATAGATGATGGCTTTCTGAAGTATTCCTGAGCCCATACAGTGATTTTCACTACAGAATCGTGTCTGTTTTTAATGCAGTGTCACCTGAGGGCCTGAAGATCACTGGCATCCAGTGCTAGTTTTTGGCCTTGATCCTTGTGTACAGAGATTTCTCTGGATTCTCTGAATCTTTTAATGATACTAAGTACTATATATTATGTACTGTTGATCAGAATCAGAAGTATTTTAATAATCATGAGGGAAAACTGAGTACATCTGTAATTGCTCACACCCAAGTAGAGAAAAGAAAACAGGGGTCACCAGTGCCTTGTTCTTTCTCATGTCCACCACCAGTTCTTTAGTCTTTGTCACAATGAGCTGCAGATGGATCTGCTCACACCATGTAACAAAGTTTTCTACAACTGCCCTATACTCAGCCTCATTATCCTTACTGATAAGTCCAACTATAGCAGAGTCATCAGAGTACTTTTGAAGATGGCAGGATCCCATCACTAGATGAGCCATTAAGAAGTCAAGGGAGTGGTGGAGGTGTTGATGGTGGACTTGATGGGGCTCCTGAGCAGACAACAGATGGGTCAAGGGTGGGGGGTGAGTAGTGGACACTAAATAAAATCTATTGAAAAACAGGTTTAATTCATTGCCCCTATCTTTAAAACCCTCAGGCACTGTGCAGCCCATTGGTCTGAAGCCAATGACAGTCTTCATGCCACCCCATACCTCTCTCATGATATTCTGCTGGAGTTTCCACTTTAGTTTCCTCCTGGACTTCTTCTTTGCCTCCCTGATCTTCACTTTCAGCTCTGCATGGATAGTCCTCAACTCTTCCCTATGGCCAGCTCTAAAAGCCCTCTTCTTGGCATTGAGAATGTCCATTATGTCTTTTGTTACTCATGGCTTGTTATTTGAATAACAAATAGCAGTCTTTTCTGGGACAATGCAGTCCAAACAGAAGTTGATGTAATCTGTAGTGCACTCATTGAGGCCATCAATCTCCTGTCCATGTGGTTCACATAGTGCCTGCTAGTCCATAGCTTCAAAATAACCCTGGAGTGTCTTATATACCTCCTGTGACCACCTCCTCACTGTCCTTGTGATTGCAGGCTGTCTCTTCACTAAGGGCACATAGCAGGGGTTAAACGAGATTGTCGTCCGACCTACTCAGATGGTGGAGTGGGAACAGCTGTATGCATCCTTAAAGTTAGCATACAGCAAGTTGAAGGTCTTGTCCTGTCTGGTGGGACAGTTCACATACTGGGAGACGATGGACAGCATTTTGTCCATATCAACGTGGTTAAAGTCACCTGAAATTATATCAAGAGATTCAGTTGTTTAGGTTGGAGTCCAGCTATGGTGGTATAAATGATATCACATGCTGATGTTGGGTTGGTCAAGGGTAAGCACATATACAGCGGTAAATAATATGGAGTCCTACAACTAACAGTTCTATGTCTATGCAACAAATCCATTCCTTGGTCGTAATGTGACCAGGATTGCAACATCTCTTATTAATAAGAACAGCAAGCCCACCTCCTTTCCGCTTACCACTCTCAGTGCCTTTCTCTGTCCATCTGCACAGTCTGAAAGCCCTCAATGGTAATGCTGTGGTTGGGGATATCCTGGTGTAACCATAATTTTATAAAACACGGTGCTACACTCCTTGAACTCCATTTGACTCCTGGCTAGCGCCGTTAGCTCCTCCATTTTTTAGCCAGCGACTGCACATTGCCCATGATTAAAGTGGGGAGATATGACTTGTATCTTCTTCTCTCCCTCTGTACCTCATCCTTTTGCTGTCTCATCCTTCTCCCTTTACCATGTCATTCCCAAAACTTTCTCCTAATTTCCTTGCCAATTTGGCGAGTACAATCCGATGCTATGCCATGGAGTGGCTGTAGCAACATTAGCTGAACCCAACTGTAAACAGTGAAGTTGCCATGTTGCTGTTCCTTAGTGATATGTTGTTCTCATGAAATTAGACCAAACACCAGAAACGTGATCAAAACTCCACTAAACCACATGAAGGGCACAACTTAGAAAAACCGACTTAGTTACTTATATACACTTAAAAAATAACAAAGAGTGCGAGAAGAGCAATGCAACTGCAGCAAGCAACTATCTCAGATGATGCCTTCACAACTACGCAGATAATAATGTGATCCCTAAATTCTTTGCAGTTTTACTTTGAGGAACTTTATTATTAAATTGTTGTACTATTTGCCTTCACAGTCTTTCACAGAGTCACCCCTCCCTATTTTACATCTGAGAGACTCCGCCTCTCTGGGATGCTCTTTTTATACCCAATCATGTTACTGACCTGTTGCCAATTAATCTAATTAGTTGTGAGCTGTTCCACCAGGTGTTTTTTTTTCAGCATTACACAACTTCTTCAGTCTTTTGTTGCTCCTGTCCCAACTTTTTTGAAACCTGTTGCTGGCATCAAATTCAAAATAAGCATATATTTTTCAAAAAAACAATGCAATTTATCAGTTTCAGCATTTTATATGTTATCTTTGTACTATTTTCAATGGAATATAGGGTTTCCATGATTTCTAAATCATTACATTCTGTTTTTATTTACCTTTTACACAGTCCCCCAACCATTTTTGGAAGCGGGGTTGTATACTACTTATCCATTGCAGGCTGTGGAAACCTAAGCAGGCATGGCGAGAACATGCAAACACCAGACAGAAAGGCCCCAGTCAACCTTCCATCTTACATCTTCCCTAGTTAGGCCTGAAGGCTTGTCAGTTGAGAGCATTTGTTGCGCCATGCATCCAGGTCCAGGAAGACACCCTCCTCCTTCAGTCTGTCAATCCTCCCCAGCCTGTAAATGTGAGCATTTTCTGGATCCCATCCTTCCATCTCTTTCTGGGTCTTCTAGGTGGGCATTTTCCTGCTGGTTTGAAGTTGAAGGCTGTCTTAGGAATTCTATCATCCTTCATTCTCTCTACATGCCCCAGCCACTTGAGAGATGACCTCTCAATGTCTTCTGCAACTGAGGTAGAGCCTAACATCTTCCTTAGATCAATGTTCCGAATTCTATCCATTCTGCTCTTGCCTAGGATGGTACGAACGACCTTCATCTCTGCTGCTTGCAGTCTGCTAATGTCCCTTTTGGTCAGTACCCATGACTCTAAGCCATACTTTAAGTGACCATAGTTTAAGAGACTTTTATTTTGAAATTATATGGGACAGGTGTAAGCTGCAGACAAAACAGAATTCAGTGCACAGCAATTTTTGTTAGACAAGAGCCACACATTTTTTTTTCTCTTGCTTAAAACATACACCACATGTACTACACAGTATGTAAACTCAACATTTTCTCACCGTTTTACTTGAAGCTTATGTGCATATCTTCGTTTCGAATAACATTTGAACGTATATGTTCGTGTTAAGTCTGTTGTGAACTACCTGCAAGGGGCTAATGGACTGCTAAATGAACTGCTAGTTTTTGCACCCTTGGAAAGTGGAGCAAGATATGAAATCTTTAAGAGACATTTTCAGTTATCCAAGTGAACTTTGTAATGTAAAGTGTTAAATGATATTTGCAATGTTTCTTGGGTTAAGAGTTCATCCATACGGGTCAACAACTTGTGAATTTAATGTGAATATTGGCTTTATTGTAGCCTATCGCATTTGCATACAAGCATATTCTTCGTTTATCATTTGAGCATCCAGTTAATATTTTGCATAAACCCATGCACTTTATTTGTATCATACTTTTAGTTTTATGGTGCTGGAAGAGCGGCAATAAAACGTTATTACACCCGGTTTCGAGACTCCTTCATTTCGGTTCCAAGGCTGCAACACATACAAAAGGATTTGTTTTAAGATGGTGTTGAAGATTGTTCTCTTAACTTCAATGGAGACTAGTCTCTCTCGTAGGACTGGTAGCAGGGCTGCAGCCTGTTGGATGAATTTGTTGATTATTTCTGCGATTTCATCTTTGTTTCCTTCTTTTCTGGAGACAGTTACTCCTAGATACTTAGCTTTCTCTACTTTCCCAATGGTGTCTCCATTTACTTTGATTTCATCATCCTGACTTTTCCTTCCAAAGAAGAGGAGTTCTGTCTTTCCACTTTCTTTGTTCATCGTCATACTTGCCTTTTTGAACTCATTGTCGTACCTTTTTTGGGCTGCCTGTATTGCATCTATGCATGTTTCCCAATGGCAGATGTCATCTGCATATGCAAAGGTTTGGAATATGTCCATCTGTCCTTGGTTTACTTTCAGGAGAATGCTGTCCAGGTAGGCAATGAACAATATTGGTGAGAGAATGCTGCCTTGCTTCACTCCACTTCTTATGCTAAGCCAGATGTTGTGCGGGCGTCCAGTTCTCACTGTACAGGTGCAGGGTTCATAAGTGCTTTTGATTGCTTCTAACAAACTTCCCTTGAGGTCATATTCTGTTTTGAGCATATTCCATAAATCTTTTCCTTGGGACAGAGTCAAAAGCCTTGGTTAAGTCAACAAAAGCAATAAAGAGGTCTTGGTAGGACTGGTAGCAGGGCTGCAGCCTGTTGGATGAATTTGTTGATTCTTTCTGCGATTTCATCTTTGTTTCCTGCTTTGTTTCCCATTGTTTTTCCATGATTTGTTTGATGGCAAATATGAGGTCAGATGTACTTCTGCCTTTTCTGTAGGCATGTCACCATTCTTGGAGTATGCTTTCATACAGCTTATAGGCATGAGGCATGAGAGATATGCCTCTATAAATTACTACAGTTGTTTCTGTTGCCCTTTTTGTAGATGGAGCATATGATACTTCTTCCCCAGTCTGACAGTATTCTGCCTTGAGCCCATGCTTTATTAATAATGTTCAGGAGGTGGATTTTAATGCTGTCCTGCTCCAATAGTTCTATAGAAATGCCATCAGGTCCGGGTGCTTTGCCAGTCTTCATCTTCTTGAATGCCATTTCTAGCTCTTCTCTAGTTATTTCTTGTTTTGTGCTTTCATTAGAGTTCTCATCATGATCATTCAATGTCTCAACATTTAGGTCAGTACAGTCTACATTAAGTGGTTTTGGAAGTGGTGAGTCCAGGTTTTTGCAACTTTGTTTGGGTCAGATGTCAAATTTCCATCATTATCTTTAAACACATTTCTCAATTGTTGTGGCTTCCTCATAGATTTTGCCAGTTTGTATATTTTCTTTTTGGAGTTTTTGTTGTCTTCGTTTAGTTCTTTGGCCAGGGACTCCCAGCTGTCCTTCTTTGCATTCCTGATTATTTTATTGATTTCATTCCACTGTTTAACATAGTGTTCTTCTTACTTGGTTCTTTGTTTGGAGCCATCTTCTGTATGCCTGGTTTTTGTGTTTGATACTTTCCTTCACTTCATCATTCCACCAAGGGGTGCAACATTTTCTTGTGCCCCCTGTTTTTTGAATTCCAAGGGTTTCTGTTGCAATTTTGGTGACTTTTTTCTTTTAGTTCTTTCCAGCAGGAGTCTATATCATCTGACTCTGTTAGTGTCATTTCCTCACATTTCCTATTGTAGGTTGCATATGCGCTACTGTAGGTATCTTAAGATTTTCTACTTTGATTTTCTTGTTCGTCTGAGGTTTGCTTAACTTTGGTTTCTTAACATTGGCATCTGTTACTAAGAGTCTGTGATTAGAGTCTAGGAATTTTCCTGGCATGACTTTGACATCATTTACAATACATTTTGACACATGGTCATATTGCCCAATGTTCTTATTCCAATGGTATCTTGTCATTTTATGGCTGTATTGGTGTTTGAAGAAGCCATTCATAATTGCGAGATTGTTCCTAATGCAGAAATCTGAGTCGCTTGCCATCCTCATTTTGGCTTTCTTCTCCAAATGGCCCAAGGATGTTCTCTATGCCATTAAAGTCTCCAATTATGATGTGTGCTGTTAAATGGGACATTTGGTTCAAAGTCATTTCAAGTTGATCATAGAAAAGGTCTTTTTCTTCTTCTGGCTGTACTTGTTGTGGTGCATAGATTTGGGTGATACCATAAATGTTGTTTTTTGTCTTAATGTGGACACTCACTATTCTCTCATTTACAATGTTGATGTTCTGGATGTTGGCTTTGAGGTGTGGTCCAACTATGATTGCGACACCTGCATGTGCTCTTCCTTCTTTGACCCCACTGGAAATGAGGGTGAATCCATCTCCCAGGTCCTTACTGACAATTTCATCTCTCAGATGGGTCTTGACAAGTCCCAGGATGTCTATCTTTCTTCTCTTCATGATGTGCAGAATTTCTTCTTCCTTGCGTCTGTATGTACCAATGTTCAGCATTGCAAATCTCAGTCTGTTTATTGTTCCTGGGTCAGTCTTCCTGTTCCGTTCCATTTTGCTCTCATTGGGTACTCGTGCAGGATTATTTAACATCTGGCCTATGGCTTGCAGGCCTGTCTAAGCCGACGGATGATCCTCCCTTTAGTGACTATCCAACTACCACCCCCTCATTTGAGGTTACAGAATAGTTTTGCACCTATCCTGGGTATTGGGAATTGGTTCATTTGGGCACTCACACCACGACAAGGCGGGAAGGATCGGAAGCCAAGATGTTATGGCTTTCAAGTGAGGGACTTACTTTAGCACACAATGAAATTTAACCTCTGCATTTAACCCATCTGAAGCAGTGAACACATATAAGTGAGTAATGAACACATGCACATACTCAGAGCAGTGGGAAGCTATGCTACAGCACCTGGGGAGCAGTTGGGGGTTATGTGCCTTGCTCAAGGGCCCTTCAGCCCAACCTCAGGTCATGCTCCATGTTAACTTAACCACATGTCTTTGAATTGTGGGGGAAACCCACGCAGACACAGAGAGAACATGCAAACTCCACACAAAAAGGCCCCCATCAGCCACTGGGCTCGAACCCAGAACCTTCTTGCTGTGAGGCGACAGTGCTAACCACTACACCACTGTACTGCCCCTATTACTATATATTTACTAGTTCAATGAAAGGAAAGTGGTTAACAGAGTTTATCAGAAAGCAGGTACAGTCATGATAATCATTCTGCTTTAATGATTTATATTTTTTTCAATAAAACTAAAACAAAAACTATCCAAAGCCCCATTACGGTGCATGTGTTAGAACCCATTGCCTGATCTGCAGTTTTAAGAGTTGGACTCACCCAAATTCAAAGCATCTGGAAGAAATAAAGTTAAATCTTGATTAATCCTTAATAAAACTTCAAGTATAAATTAATGTAAAGAAATGAAACCTAAAGAAAACAGGTTTGACATGATAAGGGTGACAGAATCACATTGTGAATAAAACAAACTAAGTGAGTTCAGTACTGTTCCTGCAGAATATGTTACAAATTTTGTGGTGGTTAATGTGTACCATACAAAAGAAAAATACGGTAACTGTCCAAATGAAATGAAGAGTCACCACAGATATTTATAACCCCAATTCCAAAAAAGTTGGAATGTTGTGTAAACTGTAAATAAAAACAATACAATAATTTGCAAATCATGGAAATCCTATATTTCATTTAAAATAGTACAAAGACAATGTATCAAATGTTGAAACTGAGAAAATTTATTTTTTTTCAATATATGCTCATTTTGAATTTGATGTCAGCAACACATTTCAAAAAAGTTAGGATGGGGGCATGTTTACCACTGTGTTGCATCACCTCTACTTTTAACAATACTCTGTAAATATTTGGGAACTGAGGAGACCAATTGCTGCAGTTTTGAAAGAGAAACGTTGTTCCATTCTTACCTGATATACAATTTCAGTTGCTCAACAGTTCAAGGTCTCCTTTGTTGAATTTTGTACTTTGTAATGCGCCAAATGTTTTAAACAGGAGACAGGTCTGGACTGCAAGCAGGCCAGTTTAGCGCCTGGTTACGACAGAACCATGCAGTTTTAATATTTGCATAAAGTGGTTTGGCATTGTCTTGCTGAAAGAAGGAAGGCCTTCCCTGAAAAAGGTTTTGTCTGGATGGCAGCATGTTGCTCTGAAATGTGTATATATCATTCAGCATTAATGATGCCTTGCCAGATGTACAAGCTACCCATGTCATGTGCACTAATGCCTCCTCATACCATCACAGATGCTGGCTTTTGAACTGTGCACTGATAACAAGCCGGATGATCCCTCTCCTCTTGAGCCTGGAGGATGTAGTGTCCATAATTTCTAAAAACAATTTCTACTTTTAATTTGGCAGACCTCGGGACAAGTTTCCACTTCACCTCAGGCCATCGTAAAAGAGCTCGGGCCCAGAGAAGGTGGCAGTGTTTCTGGATATTGTTTATATCTGGTTTTAACTTGCATTTGTGGATGCAGCAATGAACTGTTTTCACAGACGATGGTTTTCTGAAGTGTTCCTGAGCCCATACAGTGATTTCCACTGCAGATAATGCAGTGCCACCTGAGGGACTAAAGATATTGCACTTCCTTGTAAGCAATGCGTTTATTTAGTGATTTTCCTCTTTTATTTTTATTTGTTAGCCTGTTTTATTAGCTTGGTGATTTGGACAGTTACTCTTTCATACTGAACATGTGTTCACTTTCTAGGATGAGTTAAAGGCAACTCAGGAGGGAACGGTGGCTCTGGTGGCAGTGGTCAATGAAGAGGGGGGAAAAAGACAAAGACAGCTGGATGTTTCCAAAGTACTGGTCATAACAGGAAGGTAATTGTCGTGAGTTATATTTAGTCTATTTACAAAGCTTCTGTGATTTTTAATGCAGCAGGATCACATGGCCATGGGAAACAAAACACCAATAATTGTTTCATACATGTTTGACTCTGTACTGGGAGCAATATTGGCATACCATACTGATACAGCTGCTCACTGCTAATCCTGATTTATTGTTCAAAAAGTTACATTGGTTTAGTATTGGCTGCAGCAATGAATTATTTTAGTAATCAAGTATTCTACAGATTATTCCATCGATTAATTGAGTAATCAGAAAATAAATAAATAATTTTGCATTACTAAAGAGCAATCGTAAATATACAAGAGAAAATGAGACAAATGTCCGAAAATGAACACCTAATTGGTTTCCTTTTTAGAAAGAAATCACTTAAATTGTCCATTCTTCCTTTAACAGCACAACAGCAGTAGTAAAACTCTCTCACACCATGATGGTTAAATTTAGTCCACAGCATACGGATCACGAACCACCTGTATTTCCTTGCACCAGTACTGTGCTGTATATGGATTAAAGAATTTGCATCAATGATTTTTAGTAAGAGTTGCTCCAGTTTCTCAAGGAATTGTTTGAGTTCAATACAGGATGCGGAAATAGTACCATAAGTAATTCAGCCTTTAGTATACTGGTATTACATTTTTTGTGTGTAAGAGTATGTAATGTACAAAGTAGTACAGTAAAGTAATAAAGTCCATTGATAATTAACTAAAGTGTACTTTTTTAGTAATTAGAGTAAGCCAAAAGTATAACTGAGCATACTATTACTACAATAAAAATATTTTAATGGTTTATTGCATGTATATTAGTAGGACTCTCACAATAAATTATGTCCTTAACAAAAACTTTAATCTCTCTAATCAAGCATGTATATTAGTACATACACAGCCATATACTTAAGTGTACCGTATACTTTGGTGTTCCACTTTGGCACATAAAAGTATACTAAATACACTTCAAATTGTGCTTTTCTACAATTTAATTAAAATTAAGTGCACTTAGTGCAAAATTAGTTGTTCCAAAATAGCAAACTTCAAGTTAAATGATCATTCACTTGAAGTATACTGATGATTAGTCTGACTGCAAGTACATTCAGGTATGCTAAAATTTTATATACTTTGCATATTTTTTTTTTCAACAGGGAACTATTATTAGGCACATAGAAGATTGGAAAATATCATAAAAATGGTGTAAAGTAAGTAACTTGCTAATGTAAACAAGTGTAACTTTGTTAATGCACAACCCCGATTCCAAAAAAGTTGGGACAAAGTACAAATTGTAAATAAA
>JAODVO010000018.1:17652031-17664836 GCA_025400055.1 Notarius lentiginosus
ACACCAATTAACCTAACCTGCATGTCTTGACTGGGGGGGGGGGGGGAAACCAGAGTAAACCCACGCAGAACATGCAAAATCCACACAGAAAGGCCCTCATTAGCCGCTGGGCTCAAACCCAGGACCTTCTTGCTGTGAGGTAACAGCGCTAACCACTACACCACCGTGCTCCCCAATATGACAACAGTAATAAAACAATATACTGTTATAAAAAAGTTGTGACTGGGTACTCAATGTACTGAATGAACAGGATTCTAACTTTTCCACTTAATATTTTTATCATTTCTGAGCCGTGGACAAGTGCCCCCTTGGTTTTTTTCCCTAATTTAGATAGGGAGAATTCTCACCCACCTGTCAGAATGCAGGCACTGATGGATGTAAATGCAGAGGAGAGTGGGGAAGCAGACTGTCAACAATGTCAAAACTATAGACTAGAAGTGAGGTCAGGAAGCAAGTGAGGGTTGGGCTATTGGCAAGCAACATAGAATAGATAAGACAGAGCATGAACGAAATAAGGCTAGCAAAGGTCAGAAGATCAAGAGGCAGATAGAGAATAGCAAGGCTTGGTATGGACTAGATGAAACCGAGCAATACTTTGCATGGGAATGGTGTTTGAGAGTGGCTTAAGTAGGGGAAGAGCTAGTTAGGGAGATGAGTGTCAGTTGTGATTAATACTCTGGTGACAGAGGGTGCTGTGGATCTCGGGGCTTGTAGTTCTGAGTGTCCATGTTTGTAGTTTGTGTGTCTTCGGCAGGTTTATTGACAGAGCCCCCCAGGTGCTCCCTCTGGGAGCTGAAGTTTTTCAAGGACGCCCCCTACCTCAAGGTGCTGGTTTGTATGGATGTTGGGCATGGAATTCTTGCCTGAGGAGAGGGTCTAGGATGTCTTTGGCAGGAACCCAGATTTGTTCTTCTGGTCCATAACCTTCCCAATCTACCAGGTATTCGATCTGTCCTCGAGGATCTTATTTACCTGGTAGATGGGTTCCCCCTCTAGAAAGTGTTCAGGGTGTTCTTGGACTGGAGTGTTTTCAGCGAGAGGGCCCAGGATAGCTGGTTTAAAGTTGGAGACATGAAATGTGGGGGATAACCTGCTGTGAGGGGGGAGTTCTAGGCAGTAGGAAACTTCGTTGTGCATGCAGAGGATTCTCTGGAAGCAGCAGGTTTCCTGGTTGGCTCCCTCAACCTGGCCATTGGATTGTGGGTGGTAGCTTGATGTAAGACTCACTGTGACCCCTATCCTCTCCATAAAGTAGGTCCAGAAGCAAGAAATGAATTGTGAGCCCTGGTCACTGACTAGATCCTCTAGGATACTATAGTACCTAAACACATACTGAAAGAGGAGTTCTGCTGTCTGAGATGGTGTTGGGATGCCTAGTAAGGGAATGAGCTGAAGAGCCTTCGAGAAGCAGTCAATAGTTACCATAATGGTAGTGTTCTTTTCTGAGGGAGGGAGGTCTGTGATGAAGTCAATGGCTATATGGAACCAGGGTCTCTGAAGAATGGGGAGGGGGCACAATTTGCCAGCAGGAGGGGTTCTAGGAAGTTTAGCCTGAACACGCATAGAACAATAAGCTATGAACTGGTTAATTTCAGTAAGCATGTTTTCCCACCAATACTTATTCTTTAGCATTAGATGGGTGCAGTGACTGTCAAGATGACCTGTGGTGGGTGACGAATGGGCCCATGTGATTAGTCGACCTCGAAATTGCTTGGGCACATAGAGTAGACCAGGTGGAAGGTTATTTGGAAGAATTTGTAGTTGAGCATTCATTATCTCTCAGTCCAGGTCCCAGGTGATGGATTGTACAAAACATTGAGTTGGAAGAATGGGGTGGTTTACAGAATCTTGGTACATGGAACCAAAACTGAGAGAGAGAGAGCATCGGCCTTGGTGTTCTTGAAGACGGGGTGAAAATGTAATGGTGAAGTTGAACCTCATGAAGAACAGTGCCCGCCTGGCCTAGCGAGGGTTTAGCCTCTTGGCTTTCTTGACGTATTCCAGATTCTTGTGGTCCATGAGAATGATAAAAGGGTGACTGTCCTCTCTGCAGAAGAAAGTTTCTTCGAGAAGAAAGCTATGGGATGTAGTCTCTGTTTCTCACCAAACTGCTGAGACAGAATCGTGCCTATTCCCATGTCAGATACATCCACTTCTACTGTAAATGGTTTAGTGGGATCTGGATGCTGGAAGACCAGAGCAGATGTGAAGACCTGCTTGAGACGCTGAAATTCTTCTTTGGCCTTGGGGTTCCACCGGAGGCGCTCTGGTCCCTTCTTCAGCAAAGTCATTAAGGGGGTAGCTATAGCGCCGAAGCCCCTGATGAACCAGTGATAGAAATTCGTGAACCCCAAAATACGCTGAAGCTCTCTTACAGAAGTAGGTGTGGGCCAGGATGTAACTGCAGAGACCTTGGAGGAATTCATGCTTACTCCTTCAGTGCTTATAATATATCCTAGGAAGGAGATTTGAACCTGATGAAACTTGCATTTCTTGGCTTTGACGTTGAGGTGATTTTCTAGTAGGCAGTCCAGGATGGTTCTGACATGTTTCTGGTGACTTTCTTCATCTGGGGAGTAGATCAGGATGTAATCAATGTATGCAATGGCATATCTACCTAGCATGTCCTGTAGCACATCATTGATGAAGCACTGGAACACGCTAGGTGCCGAAGAAAGACCATATGGCATCACCTGATACTCAAAATAGCTGGTGGTTGTGCTTAAAGTGGTCTCCCATTCATCACTCTTTTTGATCCTGATCAAGTTGTATGCACTGCGGAGATCCAACTTGGAAAAGATCATAGCTGATCTAAGTTGTTCTAGTGCTGCAGGAACTAGTGGGAGAGAGTAGGGGTATTTTACAGATATCTGGTTCAAATCTCTATAATCAATACATGGCCAGAGTCTGCCGCCTCATTTCTCCACAAAAAAAAAGGCTGCAGAAGCGGGAGATTTGGACGGGAGGATGTATCCTTACTTAAGGGCCTCTTGTATGTACTCCTCCATGGCGGTGTGTTCCTTCTGGGACAGGGGGTAGATATGCCCCCATGGTGGTGACATGCCTGGCAGTAGGTCAATAGCGCAGACATAGGGTCAATGTGGTGGTAGCCCGCATGCCTTTCCCTTGCTAAAGACCTCCTGCAGGCCAATATAACGCTCCGGGACGCCATCCAGGGAGTCAGGCTGAGGACTCTCCACAGTAGTGGATGAAAGCTTGACATGGAGATGAGAGATACAATTCTGAAAACAAGTTGGAGACCATTGGAGAATTTCCTTGTTCTGCCATGAAATCAAGGGATCGTGAAGCTGCAACCATAGATAGCCAAGAATAAGATTGTGAATTACAGTATTAGTGCCATAGAGAAAGATGTGTTCAGAATGCAGAATGCCCACTTGGATGTGGAGCGGCGTGGTCCGTGAAGTGATGAAGCCATCTTCTATTGGTCCTCTGCCAATGGTCCTAATCCTGAGTGCGCTCTGCAGGGGAATCATGGGCAGGTTGAATTTCTGCATGATAGAGCAGCTGATGAAGTTTCTTCCCACCCCTGAATCGATAAAAGCACACAGGATGTGTGGAGTTGTTCAGCTTCAGTAATACTGGCACTTTAAAAAACCTGGAATTAAATTCTCACCGGACTCACAGTGCATGCCGAACCTTCTGCTGGAGCTGTACAAGACAGACAAATGGGATAGTGGTTGAGCTGATGCTCGGAGCTCCCGCAGTAGAAGCACAAACCCTCTCTTCTCCTTCTTTCACGCTCAGAGCGGGACAGCCGGGTGCATGAGATCTCCATGGGTGAACTGTCCTCAGAAGTTGTGATAGGCTTAGCACTTTTCTGAATGGAGGGGTTGTGTGCCAACAGATGATAGTCAAATGACTAAATGAATGAGAGTCCAGCATGAGTTGTTCGTCCTGGCAAGCTAGTTCACTAAGAATTGCAGGACATAGACCTTGGTGAAAGACGGCTTTCAAAGCAGGTTCATTCCATACACTGGCTGCTGCTAGTGTTCTGAAGTCGATAGCATATTCTGCAATGCTTCAGGGACCTTGTGGAATGGAGAACAGACTTTCACCAATTTCCTCCGGTTCATGGTTGAAAACTCTTAACTTTTCATAAGAAGTGGCTTGCTCTTGGTTCTTGTTCCACACTGCACTTGCCCAGCATAGCACTTTGCCAGTGAGGAAAGAAAGGAATTTGGCAATCTTATGTTTATCAGAGAGGTTCGGCATGGTAGCAAAATACATGGAGCATTGAAGCAAGAAACCCTTACAGTCGAGAGCATTTCCAGCGAGCTTCTCAGGTGCAGGAAGTTGTAGCATGGGGCTGGGAAGAGACTCAGGGTGCAGTAGGAGGGCCTGTGACATCACGGTTGCTAGTTGCATCATATGGGTGTTGAGATCCGCTAGCATCTGTTGATGTTCTCCCAATAAGCGTCTTTGAGCGTTCAAAGCAGTCTGCTTCACCTCTTCTGCTACATCCATGGTGGCGAAGTATCCTGTCAGAATGCAGGCACTTAGGATATAAATGCAGAGGAGAGCAGGGAAGCAGACTGTCAACAATGCCAAAACAAACTAGAAGCGAGGTCAGAAAGCAAGCGAGGGTCGGGCGATCGGCAAACAACGTAGAATAGATGACAGCGTGTAAATGAAATAGCGCTAGCAAAGGTCAGAAAATCAAGAGGCAGATAGAGAATAGCAAGGCTTAGTATGGACTGGATGAAACAGAACAATACTTTGCATTGGAGCGGTGTTTGAGAGTGGCTTAAGTAGGGGAAGAACTAGTTAGGGAGATGAGTGTCAGCTGTGATTAATACTCTGGTGACAGAGGGTGCTGTGGCTCTTGGGGCTTGTAGTTCTGAGTGTCCATGTTTGTAGTTTGTGTGTCTTTGGCAGGTTTACTGACACCACCAGACAGGTCTCCCCTATCACATGACAGCCACCAATCCCACCAACCAGGAAGTTGAAGGTCATCACATGCTTCCTCTGCATCTTTGTGAACTGCTGCTTATGCAATGTTAGGGGACGGTGTAACACACTTGAAGGAAAGTGTTATCTGCCTGTTACTGAATAAATGAGCTCACATATAATGGATAGGGAGAGATTATGCCACCGCTTTCAGGGAGGGAGGCCAATTTTGCTCTATTAGGCTCCACTATGGCATCATTGGCATTTGAACTAGCAATCTTCAGATGATGGTGCCACTTGGGAGCCTGCAGAAAACTTTTATTTACACAGGATAATCAAAGGAACAAACAAACAAACAAAAAAAACAGACATGAAAAAGTGACAGGGCAAGTAAGGAACACAATGAGCATCTATATGGAAAATAAAAACAAACACAAGACAATCTAGCAGAAGCTGGGATTTAAATAAGGTGAGAAAGGAGTTGTGCATGGTTAAGGGTTAATAAGCAGGGTGTATGGGAATTATAGTTTGAGGGTCATGCTTGTAGTCTGAAACCATAGTAACAGAGTCAGAAGATACAGCAGTCCCACTGTAAAAGCAAATATGTTATAAATAACCTTTGCTTGAACAAAACAAGTCTTCATAAACAGGAAGACAACTCTCAACAGATATGTGATGCAGCTTGACTCATGCCATGTTGCTAACTAGCTAATGTCTCAGATTGGGCTTTTCACAACAATGGACTTGCCACCTCGTTAATTATACGTCATATCCAGCTTCGCATGGTTCATCCTCCATTTGCATTCCATTAAATACAATCAGGTGGTAACATATGTTACTTTTGTTATGGGATTGGGAATTAAAATTTGTAATCTATTCTATGTTTTTTTATATCTCATACAATAACAGATTTCATATGTGAAAAGGGATTCAGAATATTAACCTGAGAGCTATCACATATTTGTGTATGGTTCTATTAATCTGATGACAGAAATGTACAAATACTGCAAAGTTCCTTTTGCTTAAAATTAATACTCTTCATTTACTTGCTTGCAAAGATGCACCATCATTGTGAAACTAAGCAAAGCCATAGATGTGTGTTTACTCCACTCAGCATTACTGGGTGCATTCCAAAACCAGAGCGCCACTATCACTGATGGCACTGTCACCAGAGTGGGTATGTATATTACTGTTACAGCTTCAACAAAAGTAAAACTGTACTAAATGCATCTTCATGTTTTATACTGCATTTTACTTTATGGACTGTATTCAGGGTTGGCAACTGAAAGTCAGGGCCTTCAAAAGACAAGTTCAAAAGACATGCCAGTGTTTACAGAGGAGAGGGAAAGTTCTCTCCATGTACAGTCAACTTATGCAGGTGTTTACACTTATTTTATGGGTGGCCCACCTGGATTAATAAAAGTTCCTGCATGTAGGTCATGCTTCTGAGGTTGGCAGATTTTCCTTGAGTAGAGGAACTAGAGATGGAGTTTTCCAGTAGTGTGTAAGCTACCACCTTTAAAGACAAGTACTTGCCTTTAACAGCCAAAAAAACCCAAACCCCGAAAAGCTCTTTAGTTCTGTTATTAATAGGTTTGTGACATGCCTCACATGGTCCTCTGCATTGGATAATTTAATCATTTGAACAGCCCATATTCCAGGCTTGGACCACAAATGGCCAATTCTTGTCCTGCTTTTAATTTCAGAATTTCACCAACTGTGTCCAGAGGCAGAGCCTGACCTGCCCCATTCATTCAAACTGCACTAGATTAAGCAATAAATATTACTGCATAGCTGCTCAGGCTGTCTGTATAAACTTACTAGCGATATCACCCCAACTAGCAATCTGTGAAGCTTCAACTTGCCTCACCGTATTTCATCTTGGTTTAACTTGCTTCCTATTTAATAATTCAGCAAGCTGCTCCTGCTGGCTCCTCCATGAAAGCATGGGGGTTTGCTGTGGCTCTCCCTGCTTTAGCCTTTCCATGTAGGCACATGGTAGGGCAAGAAGGTGTGCTGTCCCTGCCCCAAGGCTTTCCATGTATGCACATGAAAGGGCAGGGAGGTCCCAGAACAGAGCCACCCACCAAATTCAACTTGTTGCAAATATTGCTATGTAAATAAAGTTCCTTGATGAAAGTGGTCCTGACAGAAATCAAGCATAGCATAGTTCTGGTAGGCCATGAAGTCAAACTCAGCTCTCAATCTCAGCTACATCAGCTGACTACAGCTGATCACAAGCCAGCCCACATCAGCTGTCAGCTCAACTGATTTCCTTCTACACATTCTATTGGCATATTTCTCATAGATCGCCTTATTTAAGCTGCTTTAACCTGCCTACCTTTGCTGCCTCCTCTGCAAGCCATTTTGCAACCCACCTCCACCCCAACTCCTCCCCTTTTATGCTGTCTGACTTTAATCAATATCATTTCTGTATCATTGATGCCTGCTCACAACCCAGTCCAGGCCACTTTCTTCCATTGCTCTATGGTCCAGTTCTGATGCTCATGTGCCTATTGTAGGCACTTTCCTTGGTGGAGAGGAGTCAGCATGAGTGCCCCGACCAATGTGGTGGAAAAGTTTAATAAAAACTCCAGGCTGTTAGGAAGGAACATAAATATGAATTTATTGAAAAGATGAATTCAAAGTATACTTCTTGAAAGAGGCCTTTCTTGAATGAAATGATTTTCACTTGGAGAAGAGCACCCTTGCTTTCCCACACCCATCATTATATACTTGTCAAAATAACAATAGCACAACAGATATCTTCTTAGTGTCAAGGTGTCCAGCCTCAGCACCCTTTCCATCACAAAACACTGTCTCTGCACGTATGTATGTTTTACTAACCTAGAAAATAGAACATAAACAGCATTCTTCATCTTACATAAAATATGAGTGTGTCTGACCTTCCAAATATCTAAGAGACACAAGTTCTCTAAAAATTATATTCTTTCCCTATGCAGTGTCTTTCAAAGCTTACTTTTCTAAAGATTACTAAAAGCATATAAAAGCAAAAGAATCAGTCCAAAAATTAGATTTTCCTCTACACATTCCCCCTTTTATCAATTCTTTGATAACTATAATAAAGCAAAAAGTCTTTCCCTCTTACAATCTTCTGTTTCCTGTATCTCCTATACAGGCTTTCCAACAGGCACATCATTCACAGGGAAAATAGAAATGGTTACACTGTTGTTTTTGTGAGACATAGACATCTCTACACAAATCGCAACTTAACAGATAAGAAAATATGCAGAATCACGTTATGTAAACCAAATATAACCATTATAAAAATTACATTTCGTAATGAACATCACTATTCAGCCAACAATAAGCGTAAGTAAACACATTTATAGTTCATAATCATCCACATTTGGAAAAGGGAGCTCATAACTGTCACAAGGCCTCTGTGACATTTTCATCATCATTTCTCTCATACACTGTAGAACACACGGTACAATCAAACATGTCAAAAACAATACACACATCACCGGTGTAAGTATAGTTAATAACCAATGTCCCCATCCATTACCCCATTGGAGAAATCATGAATACCAAGAATCGTCAACTGGTGGTGGAGTCATCACCGCTTCTCTCATATGAACAATGATGGAGATGTTCTGATAGTTGTCTGGTATATAAAAACAAAAAGTTTTTAATATCTTACACACGCCACCTTTTTCTGCCAACAATGTGTCAAGTGCAAGTCTGTTTTGAATTACAGCCATTCTAAGGGCATCTAGTTCGTTATTTATGAGAATGAGGGCTGACTCCGTCTCATTGGCTAACCTTAGCACCTGCCATTACAACATTACAATCTTATTTAATGCTGCTGCTGTTCCTCCTCCCAGGAACACCGACCACCCCACATTCGCTCCAGGTGATGTCCAGGGGTCAGCAAGGACATATCCATTATATCTAGTAGGGGTTGACCTTTTTAGCATATGGTGAACTTTCTTCTGAAACAGGTCTTTTGCAATCTTGAGCAATCATTAGGCCATTCACTGTCTGATGTATACCCTTAGGCATGTTTGTATTGTGAAGTAGTTGTCCTTTAAAAAGAACTAATTGCATACTCTCACCTACCCAGCATTTAGTCTTATTCTTATTGAGCTCCCCAGCTGTCTCATTATCTAGTGGCACATTGGCCCAGTTCGAATGCAGTGAGTGGCATATCCAACATGAGTCACTAATTGATAAGTTATTTGCGGTCTCTACAGCCAAAGCACATGCTATGTTTCTGTGACACTTAGTCAATGAGTCAGTTACTGTCGTCGCCCCATTTATCATCATAAGGAATAGAGTTAAGCTTAGAAATAGCCTTGTAACCACCACTGAAATCATTCTTGACTTTTTGGGTCTTTACCCGTGTTGTGTCAGTTGTATTACCTACTAATGGTTGTGTAGTGGTTAGCACTGTCACCTCACAACAAGAAGGTCCTGGGTTCGAGCTTCCTGTGTGGAGTTTGCATGTTCTCCCCGTGTCTGTCTAGGTTTCCTCTGGGTGCTCCAGTTTCCCCTACAGTCCAAAGACATGCAGGTTAGGCTAATTGGTGGCTCTAATTTGACTGTAGAGGTGAATGTGAGTGTGAATGGTTGTTTGTCTCTGTGTCAGCCCTGTGATAACCTGGCAACTTGTCCAGGGTGTACCCCACCCATAATCAGCTGGGATAGGCTCCAGCTTGCCTGCGACCCTGTAGAACAGGATAAGTGGCTACAGATAATGGATGGATGGGTTGTGCTTCACCATCAGGAAAACACCTACTACAATTTGGTGAGTGCCCCAGCAACTTCCAAAACCAGGTGATTGGGTGATTGATATCAAGGCATCAGTTAAAGAAACACTGATAGGTGCCGTTAGGGGGTGACACGTCACTGTTCTTGACATATTTTGTTTCTCTGAGTGCAGGCACACCCTTTCACACTCTTCCCACCTCACCAAACTCCGTGACACACTCACCTACTCACTGTTCTCTTCTTCTGTCATCTCCAATGGCTCTCTTTTGTCCTCCTCTTTTCCCCCTGGCAATGGGATGCACTTGCAGTGTGAGGTGTGTATCCAAGTGGCTTTCTCCCCCACTTTGACAGCTGACTGAATCATCAGCAGCACCCAATATGGTCTCAACCACCGCAATCCTCCTCTGGTCCTTCACCACAATCCAATTGCCACGGTCCAGCCATGCATCCTTCACCTACTTGTGAGTGAGAGCAAAAAAGAAAAAAGGGAAAAAGAGAGATCAGTACAATAACACAACATTTCATCTTCACACAACACAGATAGGGTTTTTGGTTTAGGTCCTGAACTCATGCCAGTATTGGGTGGTCTGCCAAACAGAATTTCAAAGGGGCTGAGATTGTTTTATTTATCTATTTATTTTTCTCACAAGTTCTCATATGAAACAACACAACCCTATTGGGAGGGCCTTTACTCAATTCAGGCCCATATCTTCACAACCTTTGGCCAATTTATTCTTCAGTGTACCATTCTCTCTCTCGACTGCACTGGCACTTGCCAGGCAATAGGCACAGTGGTGTCTTGGGTCAGAACACATCACCTCACTTACTTGTTTCAATGCCTGATTAACAAATGAAGTACCATTATCACTGCTAATTTTCTTTGGCATGCCCCAACATGGAATAATTTCAATCAGCAGGGCCCTTGCTATTGCACCTGCATCTTGTTTGGAGGTTGGAAAAGCCTCTACCCATTTAGAAAACATATCCACAATCACCAGACAGTACTTTTTCCCCTTCAGCGGGTGAGAGCTCAATGAAATCCATCTGCAGATGGTCAAATGGCATGTCTGGTGTTGAGTGCGTAGCTTTCCACATATGCACATGGAAGGGCAGGGAGGTCCCAGAACAAAGCCACCCGCCAAATATAACTTGTTGCAAATATTGCAAAGGAAATAAAGTTCCTTAATGAAAGTGGTTCTGACAGAACTTAAGGATAATATCATCCAGCTCAACCCTCTTCAGCGCTTCTGGTGTTGAAGCTTTCCCCTCAGTGATCTGCTTCTTGGTGTCTCTTAGTTCCTCTCTGATGAACAGATCCAAGTTGATGTCCTACTGAAGTTGGATTGGTGGTATTTCCATGTCATCATCAGGCACTTGAGGTGAGTGACCAAGTAGCTTGCTAAAGTCAGGTCACAGAGATAAAGTGACTCTGACGGACAGCGACAGGAAAGAAGTCACTTTGTGTAGTAGGTGTAATCCTTACAGTCATCATGAACAGGGTCTTTGGCACCCAGCTTTTTTTTTTTTTTTTGGGGGGGGGATGTATGCTCCCCTAAATCTGCCATGTTCAGTTTGCTAAAAGGACAGTCTTAGTCAAATCAGTGTAGCAGGGTCACCTCAGGCAGGGTGTGGCTCCTCACTACACCTGGATGGTCTTGATCTTGCAGCTAAAGGTGTCTGGCGCCACAGGACCCTGACTCATATTACAGACTCTTGAAATTATCAGAATGTCAAGATATTAAGATCTCCCCAATTGGAATTTTGTCAACCAAAATAAAATAGCACAACCTATGGTCATAAGAAAAATACACAGAAGAAGCATGGCTGGGGCTGATTTCTTTCTATCCCCAGACTCTACATTCATGCAGCCTAGACAGTAGTATCATGTGATTACAGTGAATCACCTTACTAGAAGTGTTTGTGTTTAGTAGTTTGCATCACATAATTTTTATGCTTTCAGTGAGAAATCATGATATAATTCATTGCTCAACCCTAATAGTTGCATTTTTGTGCTATTAAGAGATTTTAGGTTTTAACCTTCCACTTTCATATCATGACTAGCTGGCACTGCTGTCAAATGTAATGTGATGGAAGATAAAAGCAAGAGACAATTGTCAAATGATCAAGTAGAAAGACTAATCCAATGATAGTTGATAGTAAAATCAGAGATGTCCACACACACCGGTGACCGGTGGATTTCTCCACATACACAGATGGTCTGTGCTAGCTATTCGATCCCAGAATTTTTTTTTTTAATTGCCTTTCAATGTTCAAGCAACTTGTATTGTCTACGCTGCCCATAATTTGCTGTAAATGCAATTATTTCACCACGATATTGTCTTCGATGTGGGTTTAACATGAACAGAAGCAACACCATATTTGTTGATCGATTCTCACGCTCTGATTGGCTGAGCCAGACCATGTGATCATGCCGTAGCAGATGGTAAAGACACATTTGGTTGTTGTTGCAGACAATTTCACTCAATTTTCACAAAATGCCACCAAAGAAGAAACTAAAACCTTCCATGGGACAAATAAATATAAAGTCTGTTTTCTGCAGGTTTGTACATATAAATCATAATTAATATTTTCATATCTAAGAATTATTTTCATATCCAGAAGCTACGCAGAGTGCCTAAGTTCCCACAGAAATGTATGGTCCCTTAGTTAAGGCTTTATACTTATGAAGTGCAACTGCAAATAACTCATTCTGTGCAAATATTTATGCTGAAATTAAAATTATACAATACACAATACCACACTAGAAACATATGAAGTGTATTACACATGCACCAAATAATCTCACCATGTAGTTATGTTACAGAGTCAGGTAGCATACTACAGAGGATAACTGAGAAAGCCAAATCACACATACATCTAGAGGGATATTTCATACATATTTTGCAAATATTTTACAGGGAAATGGTTAGTACTTTATTAGCTGAGAATGCACCATAAGCTACCAGAAAACATGTAAATTTTCTGGGGGGCATGCCCCCAGAACCCCCTAGCATTAGAATACCTTGGGCTTCACTGCCACAAATTCTGTCATGGTTCTGCAATTCTCTCTCTCATCTGGTAACATACCACTCATTATCACCTGCCACTCCCACTCTATCAGGTTCACCTGCTGCCTATTTACCATATTGACTCTCATTGGCTG